>JAAMXU010002841.1:0-53114 GCA_019693545.1 Chaetoceros muelleri
CAGACGACAACGGTTTCGTCTACATCGAAATCCGCAAAGGAATGTACGGCTTGAAGCAAGCCGGACGCATCGCATACGAAGCCCTCGTCAAACACCTCGCAAAATACGGATACTCACCTTCCAAAACTACCCAAGGACTGTGGACGCATGCAACAAGGAGCATCCAATTTATCCTCGTTGTCGACGATTTTGGTGTAAAATACACAGACGAAGCAGACGTCCACCATCTCATCAACGCTCTAACGGACAAATATAAAATCAGCGTCGACTGGACAGGTCAAGTATACTGCGGCTTGCACCTACAGTGGAACTACAGCAAAGGCTACGTGGATGTTACCATGCCACACTACATTGCAACAGCACTCAAAAAATACCACCACAAACAACCCGCCCGCCCGCAACATGCACCCGCCAAATGGACCCGCCCAACGTACGGAGCAACTACACAGTATGCGCAATCAGATGACACTCCTCCCCTCAATGACAAGGAGAAAACCAAAATACAACAAATCACTGGAACCCTCCTCTACTATTCCAGAGCAGTCGATCCAACAATGCTCGTGGCACTCAATGAAATCAGCCACGAACAATCAAAACCTACACAAAACACAAAACTAAAAGTTCAACAACTACTAGATTATGCGGCTACCTATCCGGATGCCACCATTCGATACTACAAAAGTGATATGATCTTATGGATCGACAGCGATGCAGCATATCTAGTAGCACCCCAAGCCCGAAGCCGAGTAGGAGGCCACTACAAACTCTCCTCAAAACCGTCCGCACCGATTCAAAATCCGCCCAACAACGGCCCAGTCCACGTAGAATGTACCATCCTCCGACAAGTCGTAGCAGCTGCCTCTGAAGCAGAACTGGGCGCGGCCTTTATCAACGCCCAAAAGGCTGTCCCGATGCGACAGGCACTAGAAGACATGGGCCACCCACAGCCACCCACCCCTCTAAAAACCGATAACTCGACAGCTCACGGTATTCTAACCTCTCTCGTCAAACAAAAACGATCCAAAGCCTTCGACATGAGATTCTACTGGCTAAAAGATCGTATCCACCAAAAACAATTCAACGTCTACTGGAAACCCGGCAACGAAAATCTAGCAGACTACGTCACTAAACACCATCCTCCAACGCACCACAAAATCATGCGTACCAAATACCTCCTCAACATAATCCACTCTGTCAAACTCATGCAAGGGTGTGTTGATCCAGTCCCGGCACAGTCTCCCGCAAACGGTCACGGCACATATGCACGGCACAGAATCCAGGAACATACTGTTCCGATCCATGAGTTTGACCACTTCCCAAGTCAAAATACCGTACTCATAAGTTAAACTAAGTAACTAATTTCATACACCATTTTGCCTTTAGCTACATCAAGTTATCAAAGTTGCAGTACTATTTTGTAATATTCTATTCTAGTTTCTGCTTTCCACTCTGTACAACAACAATAATAAATAAATAACCAAAACGTTTATCAGAAGATGTCAATTCAGTCAGTACCTACGATTGATATTTCCCCTTTACTCAGCCGAGACCCTGACAATGTTTCAGTCGACAGCTGCGTGAAAGAAATATTCGACGCTTGCTCGGAATGGGGCTTCTTTTACATTGAGAATCATGGGATATCAAAAGATCTACTTGAATCGTTTCGATCCGATATGGACAAGTTTTTTCATCTCCCTCATAAAGTTCTAGATTCCATTAAACGTTGCCAGACGAATTCCAGAGGATATTTCGATGATGAACTCACAAAGAATAAACTGGACTGGAAGCGCTGTTTTGACGTCGGTGCTCAAAATGGATCCATGGACAGTAAAGGTATGGACGGATGGAACCAGTGGCCAACTAAGGAACAACACGGTACCTTTGAAACAACAATCAGAACATATTTTCATGAAATGGAAGAGCTATCTGCTATACTTTTGAGAGCTTTATGTCGCGGTTTAGATTTCAAGCCCGACACACTTCAGAAGCATTTTGTTGGGAATCATACAAGTTACTTGAGGTTGAATTACTATCCCAAGTGTCCTGACCCTTCATCGACATTGGCAGTTCATCATCATACAGATGCTGGGGCTCTCACTATCTTGTATCAAGATGATGATGTAACAAGTTTGCAAGTGCAGAAAAATTCGCAGTGGTATTTCATACCTCCAAGAAAAGGGACTTTCGTAATTAATATTGGGGATATGATACAAGTGTGGAGCAACGACAAATTTAAAGCTCCTCTTCATCGAGTTCAGGCTAATTCTTCCACAGAAAGATATTCTGCTCCTTTTTTTTATAATCCATCTTACGAGTCCGACGTCTTTCCTTTGGTTCAGGAGGGTGAGAAACCCAATTACAATACTGTCAACTGGGGGGAGTTCCGAGCGAAAAGGTTTGCTGGGGATTATGCTGATTTGGGCGATGAAGTACAAATCTCTCATTACTATTGTAGCAATTGAATGGGAAACCATAGTCTATTACTTTTTAATTGAAAACAGAAAAATTAACAAGAAATTCCTGAATGGCTTCAAAGCTCATAAAAATGATACCCTGGCCAGGCACTACTCTACCCAATCTAGGAATAACACCCGCATAAAAAGCTGCGACTCCCTCGTTTCTTAAAATTTGTTTGAAACAATCTATTGTACTAGAATATTGACTTGATTTTGTTCCTTGCATTCTAGTTTTGACAACGTCAAAAGGATTATTTCCGAGGGTCGAGAAGCACCCTGCAGACATTCCACCCAGCAGGTTCTTTAAGGGCGTCATGGGAATCTCCCCATCTTTTGTAATTATTCTCTTGTACTCATTAAACCACATGAAGCGAAGACCCATGTTCGACCCTTGCTTCAAAGCTGTGGCAGTAGCTCCTTGATAAATACCCTGGAGTCCTTCATTTCGAATTATAAACTTCAATCCATGCAAAAATGGTTCATTTAATTCAATACATTTAGTTTTCACAGTTTCAACTGGAGCCACAATTATAACAGCCTCTGCAACACCAGCTCCTAACCCAGCAATAAAATGCCTTGACATGGTCAATTGTCCATTTTTGTCACGTAGACTATCTTTGATCACTGAATTGAGACCAAAACGGATGCCTGCCTTTGGAACACTTCCAATAAGAGTTGGTGCGAGACCTCGGTAAAGAGAGAAAAATCCTGCGCAAACAAAATCGTTAACACACGCACATACATGCATATATGCATTCATACATTCACAGCAGCACAACTCATGTGAGAACCAAAGAAACATTGCATAAATTCTTGCACCTATCAAAAACATCGTCAGTCGCAGAACTGATCAACAATACTCAGCACGCACCTGAAGTTTTCACAGTATATGTCAATCCAGATATCATGCCAGAATAAGGAAGCTTGGATCCTTTTGCATGGAGTTGAAGTTGCGTCTTGATGAATTCCATGGGCCAGACACAAGTTGCTTCGATTCCTCCTGCAATACAACCTGCTACCAACGGCAGTAACGGGGGATTCTTGGATTTTGCACTTTCTACCATTGTAATATTGGGCCCTTTCTTTTCTGAATTACGGATGGGTCGAAAATATTGATATCCGAGCTAGATAACAAGTAGTAGTAGCGAGCTAGGTTGAGCTTCGACGTGTACTGTATCAATTGAAATATAATGTGAAGGGAAGAGGGAATACGAAGACCGATGGCAAAGAAAAAATTGAGACTTGCACTTACTGTATGATCAGTAGAAATCACATGTGGCCTATAAACCTAACACTTGACGACATTTTCATCACTTTACACATAATGACAAGTTACTGATTTTGCATTATTTTATTCTACCAAAATTGAATAAAAACTTAATCTGCATCGATACCAACCATATTCCTTCTGCAACTATGTCTTGGTACCTATACATAGAACCACCTAATTGATGGGCATCTTTCATTTTTCATCAGGATATGACTGACAAATATTTGCAGGTTTTGTTCCTGCTTTGTAACTCCCTTCAAAAAGTAAGGGACAGAAGAAATGGTCAACATAACAACGACGCGAGAGAATATTTCCTAACTTTGAATCACCAACAGCTGCTCATATATGCAAACAAATATAGCAATGCTATATCATCTATTGAAGACTAGAATCCTGAGCACGACGCCAAACTGAAAAATACCCTCTAACTTTATCCCCAAGTTTATCCTTTGGTAATACCTTTCTAGTAACTAGTAATTCAGAATCAACTGATATGATTTGTTGCTGGAGATTGACTGCCGCAATTGGACCTGTAAGGCTATCACTATATACATCGAGAAACAGAGCAGCAGATCCATCTTTTTCTACCTCACTACGAGTGATAATTCGTTGCTCTTCGTCAATGCAAAATGTTCCCGACTGGGACAATGAAAGGAAACCATATGGACCAGATGCCTTGTACCGCATCTCCCCGATATCAAAGTTTTGCCACGCAAGAGTCTTGTTGAAATAGCTGACCCCGTCTCCCTTGCTATCAGCTATAAGTTGTAGCTTCCACGCCCCTTCAATGTTCTCCATAATCTGAGAGATATCACCAAGATTGAAAGAATCTAGGCCGAGAGTAGTGGGTTTCCTGTCCTCTTTTGCACTAACAATGGGAACGCCATTCATGATTGCAATAGGCTCTGGTTCTGGCTCATTTCTCTTGATTTCCTCTTGCAAAGAATTTGAAAAGCTACGATCAATTGAACGGAGGGCTTGGACGACCTTGGTTCGCTCTACTTCCGTTGAGTCAGTAGCCGCAAGGAGGATCTGTCGAGCTTCACGAATCGATCGAACAACACTCTCTGTCAATTTTCTATAATATCCACCTTTTCTATCCAAATCAATATATGCTGTGTTGTACCTGACATCAAAATTTTCTGCTATATTGCCAAGGCCAGTTGTATCTATGAATGTCTGAGACACCTTTTTCCTAGAAAAGGCTTCAATCTTTGCTTCTTCTCGCATGAATTGCATCGCCTCTATGCCCAACAATAGTCTCTTGGCATTGTATTTGATATCCTCCATTCGAGATTTACTCAAAGCGGTGTAAACCTGTATAGCTTCACTCGTCCTACCAACTGCTTCGTACGCCATCGCCTTTTGAAGTCATGTTAGAATTGACAGACTATGAATAAGGATATAACAATTTCAACATTTTTGAACGACCTCTTACCAGTTCAAGAAACACTTGCCCTCCTACTTTACTATTTGTTGAACACCACTTTGTAACCTTTTCCAATGCCGAAACAGCAGCACCATACACACCTCTTTGCATAGCCCTTTGCCCAATGGCCAATGCTTCTTCGATTTCATCTGCGTGATCTTTTTCTGACTGCACTTCTATTCCCACCTTTTCACGGTATCTCTTAAGTTTCTCTCTAGTTTCTTCTATAGCCCTTTGCTTTCTGAGTTCATCTTCGTAGGTACTTTTCACATCTGCTCCAATTTTTCTACCTCCTCCATACGCTTTGCTTATATCTTTGGGTCGTGGAAAGTACCCCCAACCCCCATTAGCGGGGCGATAAATTTCATTCTTGGAACTTTCATCTTCTGCCCAACTACCTCCAACACCGCTTGTTGTCTTTTCTACTTTTGCCCTATCATTCTTTCTCTGGCCATCTTTATCAGATTCCCTTTGACCCTGCTCCGACTTTAGTTTTTGTTCAGTTTCCATTTGCTTAACCAATTCTTCCATTTCATCAACAATCCTTGGTTTTGATTCTACTGCTGTCTCCAGCTTTCTCTTTGCCGCCAATGCCCTCTCCACTGCTTCTAGAATTTCCATTTCATCTTCGTCGTCCTCCAAGTTGTCATTGTCGATCTGATCATCGACATTTGAAGAAGGCAACGACGGTTCATCATTATAACCATCGTCATTTTCATCGTCACTACCACTAATATTTTTTGTGCTCAAGTTAGTGAGCAGTTTTTCTTTTTTGCCAAGTTTTTGACTAATTTTATCCCTATATTGATCCATGACAGGATTGCTAGCCATTTTCTCCCTTTGCCGTCTCAGTTTTTCAATCGATGGCTCAACGCTACCTGGTTTATTATTATCATCTGTGTTTTGGGAGGATGTATTTTTCTTGATCCTTCCCTCTTTTTTCAGCTTCATAATCTAGGTGATAGAAATACGTCAATTTATATTGTTACAGTCAGTTTGAGTCATGTTCAATATTTCCCATGAATCATTACTACAAAGTCACAACAAACGCACCTTACGTCTGATTTCATCCTCTCGAGCACCATACAAATGCCAATTATGAGCACGCCGCCTGCAATGTTGCACGCTGCGGGATGTTGTAAAAGCTGGAATACATAGCGATTCTGTAAGCAATGGAATGAGAGCGAGTATGCATAGTGCCTTCATGATGGAGCTAACTACAGTAGTGCCGACCAGACCAAGGAAGGTGCTTTAGGTTGTTATATATTTGGATCAATCTGTGTATCCTATGTATCCACCACTGACCACTGTAAACATACAAAATATAAAAAATGCTCCTGCTTATCATTCCACCTCTCTTCTCTCTTCATTCACCACTACTGCTCTCCCTAGCTCTCACTGCACATGGTGATGTACCGGTGTAGTTGTTTGACATAGAGAGAAAAGAGTTGATGACGTCGTGTTCACACTGTGACAAAAGTACTGACAAAAGTACAAAGTACCATACACAGTAAAGAGATACCGGTACATACTTTACAGTTAGTTAACGGTTATTTTTTCCTTGGTCTGACTCATTTTTTGTGTAAAGGTACCTCGTGGTACCCTGGTACTCCTCGTGGTACAATTCTACATTTCAGGAGCAGTGGAAACAAAGATTTCGTTAACATTCCGCAAAATACACACTATGTGTAGAAAGATCCAAAAAATTGTTTCGTGTTCGCATTTCACAATAAAAGTGCGAAGGGTAACACACACACCTACATACAACGCAAACTTCTCTGGCATTATTATGAGAATCGTACCTATCTTCCTTGCTACCTTCGGCGTAACAAGCACACATTCGTTTTCCTTTTCGGGAAAGCCGCTTGCACAATCCGCTCCCATCCATTCTTCAACTACACTCTGTATGAAAACCATTGCAGTATTTGGAGCATCTGGTCTCACTTCGTCTGAGTGTGTGTACCAAGCGCTTAAGAACGGAGACAAAGTCATTGGTCTTACCCGTAACCCCTCGAAACTTAATATCCCTGCTGGATCTGGAGGAGACAAAGCCGGTCAACCTCTTACGGATGAAAATCTGACTGTTATCCAGGGAGACGTGACGAACCCCGCAGATGTTGCAAAAGTTTTTGAAGCGGGCAAGGTTGATGGTGTTATTGTTGGTCTTGGAGGAAAGACATCCGAAGTAGGGGAAACCATGCTTACTGATGGGACGAACAATATCATGGATGCTATGAAAAGTAATGGTGTGAAGAGAATTGCTGTTATCACTTCCATTGGTGCTGGAGATAGCAAAAACCAAGCCCCATTCTTTTTCAAGATTTTGATGGCGACAGCCATGAAAAAAATCTTCAATGATAAGAACAATCAAGAAGAAGCTGTAATGAAGTCTGGGTTAGAATATTGTATCGTCAGGCCGGGAGGACTCACTGTCGACCCCCCTACTGGTATTATCAATGTCATTGATGGACAAGCTGGAAGTATTACTAGGGCAGATGTTGCTGATTTTTGTTTGGATGCAGTGACTATGGATGACTTTCCTTATATTGGAAAGACACCTTGCATTAGCAGCGTGGGTGGAACTGGTTGGACCAAAGACCGATCCAAGGCTGCTCGTGGAGAGATGGAGTAATGTACGGTAGTTTGATGCATTATAATAATATATTTATCAAAGGACTATTATTCATTTGTTTCAGAATCAGATTTATTTTTATTTCTATTTCTAGTGGATTTTCAATTCTCTGAAATGATCATGAAACAAAAATTACTGGAGTTGGTGGATTTTGGTTGTCGATTTTTTGTTGTGCAGGCCCCAGGCCCCAAGCATTTTTATTCACATTTGCAAGCACAACAGTTCGTAAGTACATACCCGGCACTCTATCCATCTATCTCTAATACCACCGGGCTACGTACGTACTGTAACGTCGTACGTATGTTCGATTGAAGAGAGGTTTTATTGAATTCAACTTGAATGTCTCTAAAAAGGTCGGTTTGTGACCCGAATAGCCCCTATGTGCTTATAATAATCATAGAACCAGCGCCACGTATGACCACATTGTCCAATCAAAATTGATGGAGAAAAAACAACCTATGCAGTAGCTACAGTACCAATACCACTCAAAAGCCGAGAACATTTATTTAGTGCACTTAACATATCACGGTGTCATCTCATTGCAAGTTGTTGATAGCAAAACCTCAAGGGATATGGGAAATGCCCACCAGAAATAAATTACAAATGTATCTATATATTATATGTTATGGAATCTGTTGTGACATATAAAGATATGCATCAATTTTCGCACTCGACATTTGATCATCACAGTTCTACTCCATGCAACGATTCTGAATTTTCTTTGAACGTTCCAACATACAAAACACGTCATTTCAAAACCAAAACACAACTTCTATCGCTCTAACATGCCAGGCGATGACCGATCTTCATCGCATTCTCTAAATCCTCAACCTCATTCCGTCACTTCAACTTGGCATTATCAAACGCTAAATGTGAATTCAAATTCAAGCAGAGATTGTAGTTCAAATGAGCAACATCCTCCCCCCGATTTTCCACCTATTGTCGAACATTTGCAATCCTTATCGACCTTTCCTAACACAAATTTAAAACATGAACAGGGACACGAACAACTAATCAGAAACGACACTTCAGGTATGCCCTCTGATATCAATGCATTCATTTCAATGCATGGTGCGTCCCGAAACCTTCCATTGACAAAGGAGGAAGAAATTCAGCCGTCGTCGGTGCCGTTCACTTCAAGTTCACAGCATAAGATACATCTTGCAGCTGTACCAACACAAGAGCTATCGTCACGATCTATTATCTCTCTAGACCCTAAGTTATTGGGAAGTGATAGTATCCTTTCCTCTTCATCATCAAAAATTCCTTTGCAACCAACTGATCGCCATTTCCTCCAGCCTTTAGTAGTAAGGAGCAGTCTGACTGATACGAAGAGTTCTGTGAGAGATACGAAGGAAGAAAACAAGTCTCTTCACCAACGACATTTGTTACATCAGGAGCAGTCTTCAAGTAACTCATTAGCACGTGATGTGACGTTAGCAGCGCATCAGCAGCAATTAGGCGAATGGAAAAATATCGCAAACTTGACTTTTGTGCAGTCTTTACCAGATACTGTAATACAAGCATCAACTGTCGTGAAGTCTGTTTCGACGCGGAAAAGGAATTTTGACACATTCCAATCAAGTCACAAATGTGTCGAAGTGATCGATGGAAAATCGACTTGCTCTCAATCTACTTTAGATTCAAAAGTAAGTCCATAGCTTCGTCAACATATTGCGATAAGATACATACATTGTGAATTGTGGATATCATGGTCTTATCTCTTCAACCTCTCACAAACTAACATTTACTCCTACGCTTATTGTTGACAGCAAACTCTTCCTGAATATTTTGAAAATCTTTTAGAATCACGAGGATATTCAACCAAGCATTACTGCTCGCTTGAAAGTGGATATCACTGCAAACCAACTGATCTGCAAAAGGCTTCCTATGGCATGAAGTTTATAGAAGCCGTCCGTACCTCCAACGAATTTCTATTGAAAAAGTTATTGGATGCCGGCTTAAGCCCCAATCCTTGCAATAACTTTGGGGAATCTATCTTGCATATGATATGCCGTCGCGGCGATCATAAACTCCTCAAAATATTCCTCGACTACGGCTCTTGTATTCAAATATGTGACGATTTTGGACGAACACCCCTCCACGACGCATGTTGGACGAGCAACCCCTGTTTCAAAATTGTAGAGATGCTAATGAATAAAGATCGATGGTTACTCCATATTGTGGATTGTAGGGGATCCACTCCTTTGAATTACGTCAAGAAGGAAAACTGGCAAAAATGGAAGCAATTTTTGGATGGTCAAAAAGATGTTTGGTGGCCTCCACGAAATGTGGCAGTAGAGGGGGAAGAGGAGCCGCCTAAACTTCTCACAAGACCTGCTCATTCTGTGCCACTGCCGGATCCAATAGGAGCCCCATCGTGTGAGCACGCCAGAGCAATCGCAAATGGTATTGTGGAATTAGACAACGAAGAATGTTTGGACGGGAAGCCAGTCGGTCGTAGTCTGAAACCCTCTGTCAAAAGTCCTCGGCCTGAAACTGTGGTGAAGCAATGATGCCAATATTCTTTAGTTAGAGTTGTTTCTTTACTCGAACTTTGACGTTGTCTATACAGTATTACCAAGGATTTCTCTTTCCAAGGAGAGAGCTCTGCTGTAGGGTGTAATCGAGAGAGCTCTGTAGAGAGAGAGAGATATTAGTTTTTAAACTCCTTTGTAGATAAGAATTGTTTTGGCTACGTTACTGTAACATCAAGATGTGGGCGTCAATCGTCAAGCCTCATCATAATGTTATGTACTGTACAGTACAACACCACTTCTCTGTTTTCAATGAATGATTAGGCTCTTTACTTGAAATAATCCCTACAAATACGTGTGTACCGTACGTAGTCCTCCTCCTTATGGTACTCTACGTAGAAATGTGAAATGTGTTTACCCACCTTTCACCGTGCACGTACATACTGTATGCTACTGTGTGTACTGTAGTGGTGTGCAGATTTGAAACAAAGAAAGAAGAAACGGCTAAAACTGACGGTTTTTCTTGCTCTCGATTTCCTATTATTCAAAAGCAAAGATTTTGGATTTTGATTGAGAGAGTCTGCAGTCTGTAAAGTAGTACCGTAATCTTCTTATGAATCGATGATTGACAATCGATGATGGATTAACACATACATTTCAATATCAATATTTAAGTATTCCCTTCCCTGCAATACGGACGTTTTCCCTGAGCATGAACAAACATAGAATCCAAAGCATGAATGTTGATACAAAGGGTAATTCTTCAGGAGGAAAAGATGATTGCACTGCTATGCCCATTACACCCTTTTCAAATTCAATTCAAACTCCAGCAGTAGGCTCTGTCTCTACCTGCATACGGAGTCGAAATATCTCGCGAGAAGAGCTCCTTGCCACTGAAATGGTGCAAAATTCAGCCTTGAATGATTATGAATTACACCGACCAAAATCGCAAACTCTTACAGAATACTTTGGTGCCGAATTCGTTCGCAATCCAGATGGTAAGTGAATTCTTGAATGAGTTATATGCGTTTGGTGATGTCTTCTGACAATGTGCGAATGTTTCTACTGTTTAACGCAAAACAAAAAAAATAAACAATAGGAACACCGCTGCTCGACCATGAAAATAAGCCTATCACAATCGCAAAAATGTTGGCTACGAAACCTCTAAAGTCTGAATTGCATTCTCGTCCTGGACCTGGAAATAGGAAACTCACTTATCTCTCTGGTGATTCAGTGACTAGGACACTGAATGATATTTTTGGATTTGATGGCTGGTGTCTCGAAGTCAAGGAGACACGACGTGAATGTTGTGAGAAGGATAGTAAGGACCGATATTGTGTTTCCTACACATCCCTTGTCAGAGTCACACATCGACAGAGTGGGGCATTCAAAGAAGATTGTGGAGCCGGTGATTGTGTCGATCGAAGTTTGGGAACTGCAATAAGCCATGCTCTGAAAGCTAGTGTCACTGATGCTATGAAACGAGCTGTGAGGCATTTTGGAGATAAGTTGGGAAATTCCTTATATGAAAGCTCCTTTAATATGAACAATGCTCCAAAATCTCTGAAAGATGCACTCATCATGTACGAAATTGAAAGAGCCAAGTGTAAATTCGGATTTGAGAAGGATCGTGTCAAGGTCGAAACGAATGAAGATTTGTTAGCATCGGCAAAGGAAACAACCTTGCGCGGTACTTCATCTGCACCTCAAGATGCTACCAAGCAATCAGCTGCTAGGGAGAATTTTATGAAAGAAAACACAGCAAACCATCTTCCTAAAGTTCCAAATATTGCTGGACCGTCGAGCACTGCTCATACAGTTTATCAGGCAAGAAATAGTACCAATACTGGAACACAGGATCATGGTGGAAGTGATCGCTATATATCCAACATCAACAATGGCCATGTGCGGCATCAAGTTACCAATACATACAAAACAGGTGAAATGTCCAACCATGCATCATCCATCAATCCAATGCACAGTGCATCTAGTGCAATCACGTCTTCTATATCGTCATCAGGACCAACAATAAAAAATGAAGCAATTTATCAGAGGCATAACTTTGTTACGAATCCTTCTTCCATGACTACTAACAGCAATATTTCTCCAAATGGAATCAAGAGGTTTCAGAGCACAAATGTCGCAACTCAAAAAAATTCAGGTACAAATCACAGTGTTGGTAGTAGTGCGCAGCCTGTATCATTGAACGTTCAAAATCCTTCATTGCCAATCTCAAATAATTCAAGATGCAATGATTCACAAGCTTCTTCTTACACTAGAAATGTGCTATCTGATGTAACGAATGCTTCGAATAATAGACCCATCGTGTCACATGGGCCAATCAACAACCATCATCATTATCTAAACAATGCCAAGCGACCAATGCAAGACGATCAAGAAAATGGTGAACTTCCTGGTTCCAAGAAGGTAATTACCGCAACTTACAATATGCCGAATCCATACATGACAACAAAAAAGTAAAGCCATAGAAATACATGGGCTGCAGTCAATATTCGTTACAGATCGTTCGCACACTCCATTCTGTAACAATTTTTAAAAGAAATAACACACTTATTTTCTTTTTCAACATTTCCCATCAGTGCTAGTATCTAGTATAGATTTGTTTTATTGCAATTTAAATACATCTAATAATCTCCTCCATCGCCACCACTTCCGAACATATCCACTCCACCTCCAATATCAGCCTCCTCCTCTTCTTCCTCCTCCGGTTCTGCAGCAGCGGCTTCACCTCCTGCAGCAGCAGCTCCACCGCCTCCACCACCACCGGCTCCAGGAGCAGCACAGAATTTCTTAATACCACCCGCCATGTTCACAACAGATGCAAAGAGGGATGCTGTGGAAGCATCAATGGAATTACCAGATGCCTCTAGGACGGCTGTAATTCCTTCGGCAGTGCATTCATCAGCTGCTTTTCCTACGACGATAGCAGCGAGGGACGCAACGAGGTCCTTCTTCTGCGAGTCTGTAATTTCGGAAAGATTTGTCAATGCCATTTTTCTGTAGAGGAAAAAATATGGAAATGTGAGATGGATATTTTATATGAAATGAATTTTGATGGACATTGATAACGTCTTGAAGACAGGAAAACATGGTTCATTGTCTGTCTGTTTTTTGGGTGTCCGCGTGATGGGTTTCATAATAAAAGAAGAGACTTTCCAACTTTTGAAACATCACTTCCGTGTTGTCGCTTTCATGGTTCAACTGACTGACATTCATTCAGATGTAGAAGGCATTACAGATGGATGGATTACTTTGATACGTATTGATTATATCTTTCCTTTCCCATGCATCCCAGGCGCATGTCGCGCGATTTGGCCATCTTCAAAGTTGATTACTCCCATGGAAAATAATGTCCCCCTTTGCACCCACAGACAAACACGAATCCAACACCTTTCCTGTCCTTAATTCAAAATAATCAATCGGTTGTTTTCTGTTTACTTTTCATGGGGCGATGTCAATAGTACAGGCGTAATTGAGAGGCATACCTTGATGTATTCTGTGTTGTAATTTTGAACAGTAGTAGAGTAGGGTACTCTCATTCATGTAGTAGGTGCGACTGGTGTGTTTTGGCAAGTTGGCGTTTAGTAAGACGTAAGAAGAGGATTTTCGTACCGTGGGGGTACTACACGTATGTGTGAGGCATTCACCCCACATCACAAAGATATGTCTAACTCTCTAAATACTACAAAAAAATGACTCTGTATTATTTAGAAAAAAGATGGCGTAAAAAAGAGCGAGGTGAAAAATGGGTCATGAATATTTTATGTTCGTGTGATGCATTTAATTAATTAGTTAAAATATTGTGAATTTCCCATGGCATTCCATTCAAAATCATTAGAAGTAACCATCACCCAAGAACTTGTAATACCATCACTCAAATTTAGCCTTCTTGGTTGCATTCTCCCCCTCGTTAGCAATGATAGTGTTACCCGCAGCGAGACTACGACGACTTTTTCTGGAAGAATCAGCGACCCATTCCCACCATTCCAGACTTTTTCCTCCAATCGTCTTCCTTGTTTTAGTGACACGGTTATCTGATCGAACCAGCACTACAACCCGAGGCCAAACGACTGCATTGAAACGAGTTCGTGCCGAGCAAGGCTCGGGATATAACTCATGAGCAATTTCATCACGTAGATGCAAGGCAGCATACCCCTCCCCCTCATTGCAGTCCATGATGAGTTTGTCATAGGCAATATTTTGTATCTTTGACGACTCCTTTCTCAAAGCTATCACTTTGGAACGTTTCTGATACACCCAAAATATACCATATGAAACAGTGCCGAAGCAAAAGATTGGAATGGGGTTTGACACTGTAATGGACCAAAGTAAGGATAACAACACTTTGATTGCACCGTAAATGGATGCAGAAAAGATTCTGATAAAATCCCATGCTAGCATACGCACATAGCATGCTGTTGGGATTGGGAGTTTGGTGTTGATGTATTCCTGAGACAAGCCAACAAAGTGTACAATGGAATCACCATCTTTCTTTTCATATTGCACAATATCTACATTTTCAACCAAATGTCTCAGCAAGACATCCATTTCAGTGGAAGTCAAATTTGCTACCGTTCCCACAGATTTCGTATCAAAAGTAATTGCTGCATCATTTGCAGATATGTTCTCCATTGGCACTCGACAAACAGGCCCTAGACCGATATTACTACGACATACATAGTCCACTGACAAGCCGATCAAGACATCTTTGAGATGCCCCATGGCTCCACTGGCAATTGATGATGGAATGCACTTATCTCCACTTTCCGACGGCACGTAGAAAGATTTTCCTTTCCAGGATATATCCTCCAAAAGACAGTCAATGAGTTTCCCGCCTTCACAGCGTCCATATGCTGGACAATCCACAGGATTTTTACAAGGCAGATCCATTTCTTCATTTTCACCCCCAAAGCCTACGTTGTAAAAACATGGAATTTTGTTGGTAGACATTGGGGACGTATCATTACTCTCAATTGCTACGGAAACGTGAGAGTCATTTTTTGTCGGTACGATGAGACTGGTAATTAGAAATAGGAGCATACTGAGAGAGAGGGTAAGAGCAGTGCATTTCACCAGGTTATCCATGAATGTAGAAAGTAACGATGACTTTCCATATGGTTTCTGGTTGGCGTATTCCTCTGTCCTCTCTTCCTCTTCATTTTGTACTTCCACAGATTGTCTCCAATTAACTGAGGAGACCGCTTCTGTTGAATCTTCCTTTTTTTCAGGTACATTACTCACATGATTGGTTGTGTACGATACGTTCTTTGGTTCAGGTGAAAATAGGGGAAGTGATTCTTTCGGAGTCCCACTGGGAGCGGGAACGGTGACTTTGCCATTGACAGACTGTAACCCAGCAACATTCACAGGGACATACACTATATTGGATCGAAAATCCTTTACTGACGCCACGGCTTCAGGAGACATGAAAGTCTGCATAACGGGGATAGATACTTTTCCGTTATTAACAGTTTCAGGAGACATGAAATGTTCTGTGGGTTCAGTCGTTTCATCTGTAGACTTCTTTACGACGGGAGTCTTCGACTTTTCCACATTTCCACCTTCGTTGCTATCCGCCGTTAACTTTCTTCTTTTCACGCGAGGCTTCACTGCCTCTTCTTCCGTTGCATCCTCCTCTCCCTCCTGACGATCAATACGTTCCTTCCGTGGCTTACGACCAGGAGTGGCACTGCCGGCTTTCTTTTTGGGAGATGTCTGTTTGACGGAAGACGGTGGGGACCTGTGTCCATCCTTTGCGCTAGTAGATGCAGTTGACTTTCTCCCTCGCTTTGGAATCTTTGGCTTTTCGATTTCATTCTCCGCAGTGGAAGTTTTAGTGACTGCAGCACGTGCCTTTCGCTCCTCTGCCCATTTTTTCGCCCGGATCCTTTGGGCCTCGATTCTTTTTTTCCTTTCCTCCTTGGATTCCTTCTTGGAATCCGGGGAAGCCACGGGGGGTTCTGTGAACTTTCGTTTTGGTGGCATTTTTATTTTTTCCGCGTCTGATCTCTTGAGTTGAGATTTAAAGAAGAATGGTTATGTGTGCGTGTGTAGTAGTAAATCGTAAATGGTGTTCATGCGAAATGATGATATGGATGGGTGAATGAATAGAATTACTGTATTCGCCTGTTTGGGTTTGGTGTGTTTTAGTGTACAGTAGATCTTAACGCTACTGGGTGAGAATTGTAAGGAATTGTACGTACGGCGGGACACAAACGACAACGAAAATTTGAAAATTCAAAAACTACCAAGCTCGTACAATAGTACTGGTACATCTGAAATCTGACACAATACAAATCAAGATGAGTTGATACAGAGAATTAAATAAAAACTACTCTGTATTTGTTTGAAATGTGAAGGGTAGGCTATGAAATTCTAACTCTGATCATCCTACTGTAATTTTACCTACTCTAGATACTGTAGATAACAATAAAAATCCATATTCTCCAGAAGCTAGCTAACTACTTACTTATTATGTATTACATATTCCAATTTATAAAACATCTATCATTGTAGCGCAAACGCAGGAAATAATTGCGATACTTTGTTCAGTTTCCTCTTTCCCTTGGAAAGGAGGCGTAAGATAAAAATATCCCTCGAGTCCAACTTGTCACGATCAATAGTTTCATACACCTTTATCTCGGACTCGTAAGATGGAACACCATTTCCATCCTTTTCAAGTTGTAAACAATCTTGAGATCCAAGAGTTGCTGCGCCCAAAACATCAAGATAAAACGGAGATTTTTTACGATTTGACACACGGAGCTGATCATGATCTTGTAACAGTTCCTTCATGTCTCGTTCCAACTTAATTTTAATCTTTGCCAAGTCACGCTCGGCGTTCCTTCTTCTACGCCGTTTCATCTCCGTTGATTCATTCGTCTCATTGTCGAGGAACATTTTATCTATAGCCTCATTGGTAATGCAGCTACGCTCCAGAATTTTAAGACAAATCTGAGCAGTAATCTCTTCTTGCAACTCATCCAGGTCTACATTCGAATTATCTTCCATGTATTCCTCCAAAATTTGAGTCTCGTACTTGTTCCAAATTTGCTCCCAACTCATCCCTTCTGGCGACCATTTACCCCATCTACGCCATGTGCGAAAACCATCGTAAGCCATGGAAGCCAAACGCCCTGGCAGGATGCACCTCTCCCTTGCGTACTTTTTAGCTGCTATACGGGCTTCAAAAGCCAAAGGGGCAAGATCTGTGGGACTCCAAAGTCCAACCTCATACAATCCAAGAAGAGCTCGTGGTAGAAGAGTATGGTAGAGTTTTCTAGTGGTCTGAGGATCAAAGTCGCCCCATATTTTATTACGATTGCGCCCAAAGGACTGTCGTAGCGTATGTATCGATGTGTATTTGGCCGCCCATTCAAGTTTAGCACGCGCATGTTGTTCCTGCGTCATTTTTTGCCTCCGTTTGTGAAACTTTTTGATTTTTAGTCGGGGCGTTGGAGATTTGTGGAGGCTAAGTGACTTTGACTTTTCTTCTAGTCCCACCCCCCTGAAAATTGTCGAAGTGGGAGGGGGGACTATAGGCCTTTGTGTGAATCTCTCCTGATTAATGAGTTCTTGGTCCTCAAGGTAATCCTGATGATTCTTGTGCTGCCTTTGAATTCCTAGTGCAGCAGCTGCTCGTCGTGTTCGCTTTCGCCACCGCGGTGAGTTAGACATGCGGCCTGTGATGATTCGATTCAGCAAGGCATCGTTGTAGTGATCTCTAGTTTTGTCCGGGCGCTTCTCATTTAGCACGCAGGTGAGATGGGACCGTGAAGACAAGGATACTCTTCCACGATTTTCTAGGGTTTGAAAAATCCCGTTCGTTTGATTGTGTTTGGATTTCGAAAGATTGACGAGATTCCCAAAGGCTTCTGCATAGTAATGAACATGGTCACGCGATCCCCTCCACGACACAAAAGCGGTTGTGCTGCTAAGGTACACGAGAACTAATATCGATATCGTAGTTCTAGTCGTTGTTTTGTAGGCGGTTGCATTCACATATTTACTTGGTGAAGTCCTTGGTCTTCGACGAACGTACCGTTTGCCTTCATGGCAAGGTTCGTCACAGACCATGTTACAGCAACAAATTAACGCGGAGGGAGACGATTTTGACTGTTTTGAAAGTGTTTCCAAGTTTTTCAAAAAAATAACAATTTTTTTTTTGTTTCAAAATTATGTTGCTTCTAATTGTATCGTGAGTAAAAAAGCAATCAAGAGAGGTGATGCTTTTCAAACTGCACATGAAAATGGTTGGTTTTTCTGAGGAGAAGCCTATTACGATGGAGAAATGGAGAGAAGGGAGCTGTCACGACATGTCACGCTTGTGTTCATGCATGCACTGTAGAATTATTTACGTACAGTACCACAAGGGCACATGCAATTATGCCGGTTGGGATTCATCATCTGATTCATGGCTACGTGACCAATGGGGACAGCTGCACAGGATTGTCGGCTGAGACAGAGACTTTTTTCATGACGACGGAGAAAGTAACGAAAACTGGCTTATTTTTTCGTCATCGACGCGCTGACTTTTGATTGGCTGAAAATGTCAACGCTTTCACCAGGGGGGGTTTCAGGGGAACATCTACAATTTGAAATTGCGTATAACTATACGTAGGGCAGTATGTGTGCAGAACTTTAGTAGGCCCTGTACCGTTCTTGATTGTACGGCACTTTAGTATACTTCAAATTTCTCCGACCCCCGTCGTCGCGTCGTCTCCACACAGGGGGGCATCTATGTTTTACAGTAACTACCACAGTAGGTTTTTTATGTATGTACCGTACTCCGTGTGTGGTTGTTGACTATGAGTACCGGTATTTGTTTACGTTGCGATGTGGCATGTGCCTCATTTTAGGAATGTGACATTGTGAATGGGAGAAAGAATGAAGAACAGGGACGTGATATATTGAAATGAACAACGAACTTCAAGCAGTTCTCTTATTGCATATTTTCGGATCAAGTAAGAGAATAGGACCATCTCTGGATTGTTTGTCCATATCTCCTTGACTCGTTTACAATAGATAAAAAATGGAGGCTACTAACTGTACAATTGTTTAACTCGTGTTGCTAAATACATTTAACTCTTCAATTCAAAGGAATTCCCACTTAAACCCAATCTCTGGGGTTTTTGCAAACCTCGAGGAACTCGGCCTCCGGCGAACCTGGCTCGGGGCTATGGTCATACTCCCATCTAGCAATTTCAGGGAGACTCATGAGGATACTTTCAATGCGACCGCCAGTTTTAAGTCCAAACACAGTTCCACGGTCATATACAAGGTTGAATTCTACATATCGGCCTCTCCTAATTAGTTGCCACTGCTTTTGGGCTTCCGTGAAAGGATCGTTTTTATGCTTCTCAACAATAGGCCCATATGCCTTTACGACAGCATTGAGGCATTCCTTGCTGAATTCAAAGTGTTCCTCTGGAGTCTTGTTGTTTTGATCATCAAAGAAAATACCTCCAAGACCACGAGTCTCACCACGGTGCTTAATTACAAAATATTTATCTGCCCACTCTTTGAACTCCTTGTAGTAATTAGGGTCGTATTTATCACAGATATCTTTATAAGTTCCGTGAAAATGTTTCATATCCTCCTCATCAACATAAGAAGGAGTAATATCTGTGCCACCTCCGAACCACCAAACTCCACCATCAGTCTCAAAGTAACGGTAATTAAAATGCATGGTAGGTGCAAAAGGATTTTTGGGATGCATGACACTGCTCAATCCACAGGCAAAAAATGGAACGCGCTCACCAGGAGCCATACCCTTGGCACGGTCAACTCCTCTTTCAGTAGCAGCTTGAAGGGCTTCTGGAGGCATAGTTCCATACACAACACTAAGATTAACTCCAGCCTTTTCAAACACCTTTCCATTAGAGAGGACACGGGACATTCCTCCTCCCCCAGTTGGACGAGTCCAGGCATCTTCTTGGAATTTTGCTTCTCCATCAATTTCCTCAATCGCGGCAGTGATTGCAATTTGAGCTTCACGGATCATCTTCTCAAATTTGGCACGCATTGGATAGTTGCCGTCGGGACCGTCGCCCTCTCGGACAAGGGATTCGGGTGCCTTGTCCTAATTGATTGGGAGGTAAAATGAAAAATGCAATCAGTGATTTTTTACGCAGTAAAGCTCAAAGTCGGATAACAAAATCTGATTCAAAATAATTGATGTTCAAGGTTGCAAATGGAAGACAATAGCTAAACAGGATACGCAATAGACAGAGATCTCTCATAACCGTTGACAAACTTACCACGGCTTGATGAGAATCCCATCCGATATTTACAGGTGGTGCATTCTCGGGGGCCTTTTTTCCTTCTTCTGTTGCGGCATCTGCAGTTGATCCAAGAGCACTGTTGGATATTCCAATGCAAAAGATTCGGCGAGGTTACATTTAGATTTCTGGTTTGAAAAAAGACATTTCCTGGAACAAAATTCGGCATTTCCAGACAGGTGCATAAGATCTGTCAGGAGAAATAGAACATATCCTTACCTTCCACCCCTACTAATAGTGGCGAGTTTGGTGCTGATAGAAAAAGCATCTACGCTTGATGAAGAAGTAGATAAAAGTGCGAAAAGTGCAATTGTAATCCTCATGTTTGGGTGGCTTCTCGAATGAAGACGGGTGTACGTTTTTATGTGGAAAAAATTATGTGTTTTGCCATCCGATCGAGCGGAAGCGTCCTCTCGACCATTGACAAATCCGAACCCACCAAAATCTTTTACGAAATAAGGAAGTACGTGTACAGTTGTCAACTTCAACTTTGTGTCTGGTTGGGAATTTCCTGGTTATTTATTCCCCCCGGGGTGCGAAAGAAACTGCAGATTAATTGCAAATGGCCTACGTGCAATTGAAAAACTGTCATGCTACCCGGTACGGTAGTACCAGGAGGTACCTACCGGTACAAACGGTAATTTAGAACAGCTTCGATCCCTGACTGCTTCTTCTAGTCCAATTGAATACGGTACATCGTTCCTCGCAAATAATGGGAGAAAGAAGAATCACGGCTCACAACTACCTGTAATCTAATTTAATATTTTCAATATTTTGCCATCAAATATTCATCTAAAATTCAACATGTAACGATCAATCAATAGCAAAATAAAGATTCAAATTATCTACAGTACTTATCTCTTCGCAAGCAAGAAAGATAGGTCGTCTTCATTTATGAGCATTTCTGCTGTTGAATGTCATTTCTGAAATTTTATCCTTTCTCCAATTGACATTGACATTCATATCCGTCAAAATATTGTTTGTAATAGGCACAAACGTCATTTAGCTCTTCATTTGGTTGTACATCGTTTATCATGTATTTGATCATGGGGACATAAAGTGAAACATTCATTGCAACTCCAACCACTGACCAGAACACAGCATACATTTTTGTCTTTATTTTTGGTGCAAAACACAGAAAAGCAGCTGCGAAACCAGCTATTAATCCTCCCAAATGTGCAGCCCAGTCGACATCTAGAATAATGCCAATAAAATAAACTGTTAGTTCAGGGAAGTTCATCTGATTGGCATTAGTAAAAAACGAAAAAAAAATACTTACAAGGAACGAAACTGAAGGCTAATACAACAAACACCGAGCACAATACAGCGCCCAATTGTTCTCTACGAACTTCATGACCAATTTTTCCTTGCGATGTCTTCTTGCTTTCACAGGCTCGACAAAAGATTTCACCAAGTTTTCCTCCAAACAGTCCCATGACTGCACCTGAACTTCCAACAGAAACGTTGTTTGGTTTCATACAAACACTAAAAATGGAGCTTCCCAAGGCACTTGTCAAGTAAATAAAGAACCAGATTGCTCCGCCCCATTCTCTTTCGAAGAATGCGCCAACGTCTAGTTGAACCGAGACGTTGCAAAGAAGATGGATGATACCTGCGTGTAGAAATATGGGAGTAATCAGTCTCCACTCTTCATTGTTGTTTAAAATTTTCAATGCGTTCTTTCCACCCCAATAATCCAGAGCATCGGGGGGAGGACCTATCATGGGATTAATTTCTAATGGCGCTATTGTACATTGTATCATCATTATAACTAGTACCAAAGTCTGTATGGCTGAAAATGCATACGAACAATAACCTGTTTCTTGTTTCACGATATATACTTCATCTTCTCTAAAATATTGCGAATCATGAAATTCATCTCTGCTAGAGGGTGATTGATAGCCACGCAGTAAATTTTCTCGACGACTGTCACTTTTGCTTCTTTGAATGGGCTTGGCATTTTGTTTAGTATTATTTGATCCACTTCTCTGCTGTGATTCCATGTCTCCCCATTGCCTGTTCGATGTGATGACGGTTTTTTCGGATGAATATTCCGACTTGATGTGGTTCATTGAAAGTGTTTTTAGTAAAGCCACAGACGTAGATTTACTGCTATTAGCAGACGCTTCAAATTTCACATAGTCCGTCGATCCATCCAAGCTGGGGTCAACTGCCGTTAATGCTGTGGAACCTTGTAAGCGATCCATATCCTGTTGTTGTATGAGCCTTTTGCGAAAATATGTGTTCTTGACGAACGTTAAACGAACGTCACGAAAAAATAAAGATACGATGGATAGAATGTTGAACCAAGAGAAGTGAAAAAATCATGGACATACATCTCTCCACCCGTTGATTCATTCATTTCCCATCCACGACCTTCTGGGAGATGACTCTACTGTACTTCTGTCATAAAAGCTGCCTTTAACACAGTATTACCCCACGGAGTTTACAGTAAAATTTCAACATTTCGGACAGTCCACGGGGGGAGGAGAGGGGACTAAAATACAGTTAGAAAGGAATAAAATAGACGTAATCGACTATTCAAAAACTGCCGCATGTCCAGTATGTCATCCTCAGTAGACAGCACCAAAGACTCTTTTGAAAGTTAAGAATTAGCAAGACTCAACACCACTCACATTTTATGGAGGATGCAAATATTTTATCGAAACCTATGGAAACACATATGTGTACGGAAAGAAAGGAATTGATTGAAGATGATTGAGAAGTAAAGAATTTCTATTCAATGATCCTTTCTCTTTTGTTAGATAATTCATCCCTGGTAGAATTGATCGATTTCAGGGGTCATGCTTGGGGGAGCCCAATCAAAAAATGAATTCCAAATTGTTACCGGGTACTTGTGCTGCCCGTACAGGATTACCAGCTACCTGTATCTGTAAAACCTGTAACAGTAATTATCGTACCCACATACCAATAATAACAGACAGTACAGTACATACTCTCTAACTAACGTAACTGGTGCTAGCTAGAGTACACGCTAATACAGTAGATACAGTACAAGTAACCACAGTACGTACATTACATACAGACGCCACGGGCCACTGCAAAGGCGACAATCAAAAAGTTTCAAACCAACCCTCCGTTGTTCGTTATTCGAGTTATTTGTTTGGTACTCATTCAATGGTTTATTTATTTTACATAATTTGACATCTACACTTGATTAAAATCGCATACTATAAAACACATAACAAACAATGGAAGGAGCATTTCTAAATAGCGGAGCGAGCGTCGATAAAGTAAGTAAGCCGCAACTGTCATTTGAAAAATTAAAATCGATGAACTTTTTTGAAATGATTATGCATTGCCTCGGAAATCAATCCATGCGAATTCAAAATGGCGGCTTTCATCGAACCTTCTAACTTCTATTTCACACTTAACTAAAATGAATGATCACGCGCTACGATGTCCATCAGGGTGAAAATGCTCGTCTCTCATCCTTCATCGGCGCCATTGCCATTGCAGACATGGTCAAGACAACGCTTGGACCCAAGGGAATGGACAAGATCCTCCAAAAGGTCTCGGAAGGAGATCAATCCGTCTCTGTAACAAACGACGGAGCGACGATTCTTCGTTCCATAATGCTCGATAATGCAGCTGCTAAGGTTCTAGTCGACATTGCCAGAGTACAAGACGACGAAGTTGGAGACGGGACTACATCCGTAGCGGTGTTTTGCGGTGAATTACTCAGAGAGGCGGAAAAGTTGGTAAATGAAAGGATTCATCCTCAAACGATTGCAGCAGGCTGGAGGATAGCACGTAATATTGCAAAGAAGGCATTGGAAGAAAGTGCGGTTGACAACAGTAAAAATGAGAAACTATTTCGTATGGATTTATTGAGAATTGCGAAAACTACTCTTTCCTCCAAGTTGTTGACTCACGAAAAGGAATATTTTGCTAATCTTGCCGTGGATGCAGTTATGCGTTTAAAAGGATCCAGTAATTTGGATCATATTCAGATTCTTAAGAAGCCTGGAGGACAATTGAAGGATTCGTACCTTGAGGATGGATTCTTGTTGGACAAACAAATAGGAGTGGGTCAACCCAAGCGTGTAGAAAATGCGAAGATTCTCATTGCCAATACTTCCATGGATACTGATAAAATCAAGATTTACGGTAGCCGTGTCAAAGTTGATTCAATGGCAAAAGTAGCTGAAATCGAAGAGGCGGAGAAAGAAAAGATGCGCCAAAAGTGTGAAAAGATCATTGCACATGGGGCGAACGTGTTCATCAATCGTCAGCTCATTTACAACCTTCCCGAATCAATTTTTGCCGAACGTGGAATCATGGCTATTGAACATGCTGATTTTGATGGTGTGGAGCGTCTTGCTGCTGTTACTGGAGGAGAAGTTGCAAGTACCTTTGACCATCCTGAATTGGTGACTCTTGGAGAATGTGATGTTGTGGAAGAAATTATGATTGGCGAGGACAAGGTGATTCGCCTTGGAGGTTGCAAGTCAGGAGAAGCGTGTACAATTGTGTTGAGGGGTGCTTCGTCTCACCTGTTGGATGAAGCAGAGAGATCACTTCACGATGCCCTTTGTGTGCTGCAGGCAACTGTGAAGGAACCTCGGAGAATTTTTGGTGGAGGATGTTCTGAAATTTTTATGGCCCAGGTAAGTCAGGATTCTTTTTATGTTGATTTCCCTTTGACCCTTCGTAATGATGTGCTGATGAATATTGACTGTTCACTGTATAAAACATTAGGCTATCGATCGTGAAGTAGAGAATACACCGGGAAAGAAAGCAATTGCCATGGCTGCATTTGCTACAGCGCTACGCCAAATGCCCGCTATTATTGCAGATAATGGAGGATATGACTCTGCTGAACTTGTTACACAACTTCGTGCCAAGCATGCTGCAGGAGGAAGTACCTGGGGCCTGGACATGTACGAAGGTAAAATCGCCGACATGATTGATCTTGGGGTGATGGAGAGTTTCAAGTCAAAGTATCAGGTTCTCTTGAGTGCTTCCGAGGCTGCAGAAATGATTTTGAGAGTCGACGACATCATCAAGTGTGCACCACGCCAGAGAAATGAAGGGTATTAGGTGGCTATAAATGCAATGGTTTATGTATGCGTCTTGTCCCTTACATCGTACAATGTATTGGCCAGAAGCACATTGATGAATTTCATCGAAACTGAGCATTCTCATACACTTTTGATACACCGGTGTCGTTTGAACTCTAATTCCTATAAGATCGAATGTTTTACGTAAATGATCTGAAAATCTCCCAATCGGCGCATCTTTTCTCTCGGATAGATTGAAAATAAACTCGCAGTCAATGACAGAGTTCTTAGTTCTCCTTTGACATCCTCATTTTATGAACAGTATTGGATGAGAGACTGTCTCAGACAACTATTTCTATTCGAATGCACATTGCCAAATTATAATACTTACTGAATATATGATATATCGTTGCATCGATCATATTGCCATTTGCTATACCTTTTCCCTTCTTGTTCTTTCTCGTTGTTGAAGTTTTTTTAAGTACCACTACACTTACTCTGTAAAACACAGAGAGAGTACCACCAGGTACCAGGTAGCCTACAAACGAGTTAAAAATATTAAAAAGTCATCGTAAAAAGCCTCGATGCTGTCGTAGTAGGGACTTTTATAACGCTCTCTGCGTAACTCATTTTTTTCCGTCGGGCGTGTAAGATCCGGTCACATGATTAACTCGACTGCTTGCTAACTTTCAGATCACAATTACAGAAGTGGAGATAGATTGAAGGTTCACTTTATCTTACTCTTCCTTGCGGCATTTCCTTTGTTACCTAGTAGTAGAGAGATAATCCATCAAATTATTATGACCTCCAGTCAAAATGGATGTTGATAAAATCTCTGTCTTAACCGTCGTCTATCATCTTTTTCTTTGGACTGCATCCTCCCATGAAGTACTCTAGACACAATAAGACCTTTTCCTTCCACAAAGAATCATCGCGAGTGGTGGTGGTTGGCAGGCGTGTGTTGTGTGCAATAATTGTTAAAAATATGTACAGTTCCCTAAGGGAGGTTATTTTTATTTATTCATTCATTCAATAATTCATGAGTTTCTTCTTGTTGACGAATAATCAATCATCGACAGCATGACACTTTCAGCAGCAGCAGCAGCAGCAGAAAGAGACGACGATAACGATGAACACAGTGATAATGATAGCCTCACCAGTGCCGATGAGGCTCTTCTTGAGATGCTGGGTTTTACATCGTGGAAAGGAGGAAAACAAGACCAAGTCTTCGCCATTTTTCAAGAGTCAGAGGAAAAAGATGGAGACGTTTATATCAATAATGACCATGACTGTCCTTCAGTTGTTTTCGATCACAAATATTCTTGTTGCCATGATCATAATGATAGTGATCCAGCAGCTAGTACTAGTAGCCGAGTCAATGGTTCCTCTTCTTCTCGTCCTCCTGTAGCTTGCAATGATCACTCAAAGATTTTTTTCGATGGCATTATTCAAAAACACAATTTATCTACAGCCTACCACATGGAATCATGTTGTCAATTTCCAAAGGAATGTTCAATCTCTCAAAAGCTCATGCGAAGACTCACGGATGAGTTACTTTATGGTGCCACAAAGTATACATCAGATCGATCCTATGAAACTATCCAATTTATTACTACAAAAAATGGAAAAGAAGGGACATTCTCTCCTGTACTACAAAAACGTCGAGAAATAACTAGATTTGAAAACTTTGTCAACGGACACAAAGAATGGAATGATCTCTGTAATGGATACCTTGCTAAGTTGATATCAGCTGTTTGTGGCGAAGAAATGGTCCTATTCAAGGAAAAATTGAATTTGAAGCCTCCAGGTGGCACTGGTTTTGCTCCTCATCTTGACTCGCCTTCATTAAGAATAGCTCTTGGCGCTCAAGGGCCTTGTAATTTTGTTACTGTTATGGTAGCGATTGATGACATGACTGAGAAAAATGGGTGTTTGAGACTTTGGAAAGGGGCGTGGAATGAATATAATCATGTCACGCTCATGAAGCCAGAAGAGGGAGGGGACCCAGATGCAGGTGGTAGAGCAGGTGCAATCCATCCTGATTGCGTACAAGATGACAAATTTGAGTCGATCGTTTGTAAAGGAGGTGATATTGTTGCCTTCAATGGATGGGTTCCGCATCGATCTTCTGCAAATGCATCTCTGTTTTCTCGGAGAGCTGTATTTTTAACCTATAATCCTGCAAAGGAAGGTAATTTCCATGATGAATACTACATCAATATGAAGGGAAAACGTGAGGAATTCCGACAGAATCTAAGGGCACTAAGAAATTTAGATACTGAATGTGAAATGGAAGCATTGAGCACTATTCCTAGGATATAACAGCAATCAAGAATACCACAATAGTACCAAGATGATTCCGATTAGATGTCCTGTTGTGGGTGGCCTTTATCATGGGGTGAGAATGTGATTTATTCATATGTGTCATGTGTACACACGACAAAAGGAAAGTTGTTCTTGAAGTTGTCACCATTGATTGACAAGCCACTGATACGAGTGTTTCTATGTAAGATGAGGATGTGAGATACTTCAAAGATTCTACTTTGGAAGTAATTATAACATTATGAAACTTCATATTTGAGAACAGATAAAGATCAATTAATTAAAAATTCCTTTTCCTACAGCTTATGACTGGTGATCATTGATTATTAGTGTTATCTCATGAATAATTACTTGTTTTCGCCCTGTATAAATTCTTAAAATACTGACATGCATTCAACAAATGGAAAGACTCTTAAATGATGAGTGTAAGTAAATGTATGGTTGATTCTTCGTTAGGATTGAACTCCATAAAAATGAACTTCAGGGTCGTATGTCCAGGTAAAAGCAACAGTACTGTTTTCCGTCCTTGAAAGGGGAGATCCTATTGCGTGCCCAATATTCGCAATGTGGCAGGGGCCTTGTTTCTTAGCTTTACCAAAGAAGAAGTCAATCCATCCTCGATAATAATATATTTCTAGCCCAAGGCCGACCGTGTTGATTGGATTTTGTGGGAGAGGCAATCTTATCCGACGATCCCATCCAACAAGGACATAGCTCTTCTCTGTTGCCTTATTTGAATCATCTATAAGTTTGCAGCGAAAATCAGCCGACTCCTCACCAAAATAATCAATCAAGCATACTCCTGAAACAATTGTTGACCAGTTCATAGAATATGCGAAATGGACAGTACTCCCATGCTTGGAGCATTGTCTTGCACAATTATGAAAGTATTCATAGTCTACGTAATCGACAACGTTTGACCAGCTCATTGTCCATGGTCCATGTGAAGCAATCTCTTCAATCACATTCTCAAAGGGCGAACATATCAACTCTACAACGACCTTTTCTGATTTGCACCAAGATGCTAACTTCTTTATTCCGGAAAGAGCGATTTCCTCAGCTGCATCAAGGATTGTTATCCTTGGATTTTTTAGGGCAACATCCATGATTTTGTCAAAGCTCAGAGCACTAAACACACTTTCATCCATTTCACATGGTGGGATTCCATCCGGGCAATCATAGGCCATGATGCTACCACAAAATGGTTGGTTGGCAACTCCAAAATCGCCTGTGAGTTCGTATCTTGCCATGGCTATACGGTCGTGTTTTAATTTCATCATGCCAATTTCAGACCTTGCATTCGTTGTCGTTGCAGCATAGTTTTTTCTAGCTTTCTCCAAAGAGATTGTAGGTGCTGCAAGCCAATGTTCTAGAATAGAACAAACTTCTGGGTGGTAGCTAGCTCTTGAGGAACATAAAGTTGCCAAGGCAGCCCTAACTGCTGTTTCAGTCTTTGCGGTCCAGGTGGAGCTGAACCAAACCTGCATAATTCCAACTAGGTGCTGATTGCGTTCTGGAGAAGTAATGGGTGTTTGCTTCAACATCTCCCAAATGACGAGCGTTTTGGCAACTGCGAAAGAACTTCGGTCAATGCCAATAAATCGGAGGGGAGTATCGCCATTTTCCAGGTCGGCAGCCATGAGAATGCCAAGGTCGACAAACCCAACCGCAATGTGAGTTTTTCCTTGACAAAGTTTTTCCTTTCGGTATGCCTGGTTGCTAAAGTTGTGACGCACGAAACCTCCGTAGGGAGTAGCTTTGTGATTTTCGTAGATACTTCCTGGAACTGAATTTAAGTACCAGCGAACTTTTTCAATATCATTGGTATATAGTCGCTTCAATATATCTTTTTGTTGTGGTTCGTAGTTTGTTTGTTTAAAACTAAATTCCATCATATGTGGTAGTGCACTGCTTTGCTCATATATAATACGAAGGCGATCATTGGCCCACTTGCTGTCTACACCAAGTGGGAAACCTCCTTCTTGGATAACTTCGGCAAGAAAGTCTGGCATTGGGTCTATTTCTCTCCCAAACATCTGGATTTGCTGCTCTTTGCCTAAAAACATGGACATCATTTGACGCACCAACGCCATTTCATCTGCACTTGCGAAATCTCCTGCCTTGCCCTGAACCATCTCATACATTTTATCCCGCTGTTTTTTGAGTTGTTTGGTAGTTTTCCGAGAGGAGATTGCCGGTGGTGAAGGCTTGCTATCATCTTTTCGAATGCTTGCCGGTCGGATACAGATGGACTCTCTACTTTTATCCAAACGTACGCCAAAGCGGCCTTCATTCAAAGGATCGGCTAAAGCCACAATAATTCCACGTTGGCCGTTATATTTGTTTGTCTTCAAGCCGTATAGAGTAACCTTGTCTCCTACTTGGAGGATTTGCTCCTGAGGAAGAAGGTTCTTGTTATTGTCTTTAGTGTTGGGGCAAAGCATTAGATTGGAACGTTTCACTTTCCTAGGCTTTATGTCGTCATCGATTTGGATACTATAAAGCTGCTCCTCCTCGTTCATTTGGGAGGCTCCTGCTGGCATCTTGTTCTTCTTGGGAACAAAACTGAGGATTGTTCCATGCTTACCATTGTATTGAAGAGCATCATTGCTTTTCAGACCAACTAGAGTGACTCGATCACCCTTCAGAAACCCACGGTTGTTATTGGCATCCTCGCTCATTCTTGTTTCCTCTTCCTCGTCTTGTGATTGTAGTTTCTCTCGTCAGCACGTAAAAACAAAATATGAAATCCAGTAGATGTTCTTCTTCTTACCGTCGGTGGGAACAACAAAAAATGATGCATAGTAATAATCTCATGAAATTCACAATATCTTTACTTTTGGATGCGAACTTCGTTCTTCCAAGCTTTTGAGAAGAACGTACAGTAATAGGGGTGGGAAACAACAGTAGGTGGAGTGTAAACTGTAAACTCCCTCCTTCCTTTCATGATCTTGTTCCAAAACAAACACCAGGAGAAACTATTACATACTATTCCAAACTCAACTCCCGCTGGTTTGTTTATATAGAGCAACGGTGTGGTTAGAACGGAACTGGGTACCTATCTATAGGTAGTGGTGGTGCGATGTCTGTCTATGCAACTCCATAGCGCAGATATGCCACTTCAGCAATCCCCTCTTTAGAAATGTGACACGAGGCACGAAGCAGGATTCTCTTTGTAGCGCATAACAGCGGCAGAGCACGTCAATTTTTTTTACTTTCTCTCTAGAGAGGAGAGTATCCACAACAACTAATAATTGTCTCTCAGTCTTTTCTCTAAACTACCGGTACCTCTCTCTCTCTCTACTCTCTAGAGTACAAGGTCGATGTACAACTCAACAAACGGCGACTCCACAGACATACTCTCTGACAAGCGATATAAACTCCAATACGTGGGACGCCGTTTCCAGTAGCTTTATTCTCTAGCTAAAACATAACATGAACAACGGTCACTCCTCCTCTTCCTCCTTAAACAACAAGGAACAAGCAAACACCGTCACAAACCGCAAATTTACTTCTTATTCTGTTTTTTACAACAGCGATCACAAGAATAATTTCTACAATACTAACATAGCAACCGATAAGAAACATGACAATAAGATTCAGCACGATCAGGAGAAGAAGTCATCGCGGTCTACTAGCAGTGACCATCATGTTATGTCTAACGGGATCACCAAAACTTCACAACTACAACAGCCAAGAAAGAGAATGGTATCATCCATAGCATCCTCCTCTGGCGACGTCCCTTCCTCCACGAATATAGAATCCAATGACGGTACTTGTATCAATATGGATCACAGCACAAAGGGGATCGGGAAGCATGCAGCATCAGCACTCAACGTTTCAACAAGGGGATCTAAAAAGTCCCGCTCGGGATCCTTGAATATCCGTTGCCTTTTATTACCAATCGCTGTCATAATTTGGTATATTCTTGGTGTAGTAAGCATAAGTACAACAAAGATGATACTGACAACCTATGAATCCGTGGGCATGACACCTCGGATACTGACTTTGCAGCAATTATTCATTGGGATGATAATTCTACGACTATGGATGTGGATGATACCAAGCGACAAAAGTACCTACCCGTCCATTCATTTGAATTTGAAAAAAATGATTTCTATATCTTATGGTAGTAGAAAAGAACACGACGCATCAGGATGTTTTGAACTGCTGTCATCGGGTATATTCTTCACTCTTGGATTTTTGTTCACCAACCTGTCCTTCTCTTCTGCCGACGCAAGTTTTGTCGAAACCATCAAGGCATCCGAACCTATATCGAGTGCGGGACTCTCTGTACTTTGGAAGTTGGAAACCCTGAGTGCTAAAGAATCCTATAGTTTGTTGGGAATATGCGTCGGAGTGGTCATTTCCACAGTGGGCAATGCAAAGGGTGCGAATATTGATGGGGTGGGGGGCATACAACCATCTTTACTCCAATCATTTCGTTCCAGTGCCATCGTGATGGGTTCCAACATATGCTTTTCCTTTCGTGGCTTGTATCAAAAGTTATTTCGTGCCAGTCCCATGGGCAGACCAAGTGTGGTGAATGATGTTTGTATGCAATATCTTATTCATCACATTGGTGTCATGGTCATGGCAGTCCTTGTGTTTTTGCTGGATGCTTTCCCCTTGGTAACGAAGTGGTATGAAATGATGATATCGACGGATGGGGTCTTATCCAGCAGCCAAATAGTTCCGTTTGTAGCACTATCCCTGGTCAATGGTTTGGCATTTACTCATTACAAGTAAGTTACTTGGCTGTGACTGTTTTTGTTATCCTGACAAGTTTGTCCTCACATGTCATTATTAATGCGACCTATGCCATGATGACAGTCTTGCATCCAGTTATATATTGAGTCGAATATCTGTCGTGACACATGCGGCATTAAATTGCATTCGACGATTGTTTGCAATTGTCATGACATCCATTATTTTTTCTGTGCCCATTTCGAGCATGTCGGCATTGGGTATTGCTGTATCCATTTCCAACTTTTTATTGTACACTCGATTCAAGTCTGAAAGGAAGAGTAAGCTTCATCCTCACCACAATTCATCATCCATTTTGCCACCCTAGCTAGTTACTATTATTTTTTTCATTCATTATGTTTAAGAATCAATCAATTTTTGTATTTAACTATCTCTATTCCATCTTATTTGATCTTGTTTCGTATGCAATCTGTGCTATTGTGCCTCTTGATCTGACCAACAAGCACAGCGCACAGAGCACTCAATTCCCTTTTTCTATTTAATGTCTGCAACCTGCACACACACTACAGCACAGGTTACAGTAAACCTTATCCTACGCCTGATACAACTGATAACACCAAATTCACCCAGATACACAGACTAAAGATTCGTTATTATTTTAGATTGATTGAAACATACTAATCGTCAAAGTTGTCACCTCCTATCCATCAACCATGAGGTCACTGGCAATCACTCTTGTACTACCGTTTATTTTCGTCGCATCAGCTGCGGCTTTCCAAGCATCCAAGGTATCTCGACTCAACAACAGGGTCGCTCTATCGTCCCGGTTGTTCATTTCAAATTTCTTCCAAAGCAACAGCAACGATTCCAAAACAGCCCCCCAACTACCCAAAGATGTAAAGGATGCGGTTTCAAAATGTCGAGATGCCGTACAAAAAGGATTGGAGGGGAGGCTATCAAGAATGGATGTGGAGTTTCCCGTCGGGACTAAATTCGGAATTGAGAAAAATTCCAAGAAAACAAAGGGGGGCAAGCTATTGTCTGCCATGGCAGCAGAGGATAGCAGTAGTGCAGATAGTGGTATTACAAGGGATATGCTAGAAACTTCGGATCGGGAACTTGCGAGGTTGTTTGTGGATATGTTTCAGCCTGTGGGTGGGAATAACATCGCCGTTGTCTTTTCAGACGATTCACTCAAGGATTTGGCCATGGAAAGTTGGAAGGGGGATCCTACTGCTTCGTGTCGCATCATGAGCATCACAAGAGGAGGAGGAAAAAGGGCAAAATCTGCCATCAAGGGTATGGGAGATGGAAAGAAAAAGCAGAAATTGGGGTTTGCAGCCAAGATGAATGAGGAGTTTAGTGATGAAAGTTCGGGCCCTTTCAAACTTCCTGAACATTGTGAGGTTGCATTATTTGTTGCACCGACTGCTAAAGATTTGATAAAAATTCAGAATATTTGCAAGGATGTGGGTATGGGGACATTGGTGGTGTTGTTGAATGCAAGATTAGATTTAGTGCAAAAGTCTCAAGAGGTAGACGAATACTTTCAGAAGGAATTTGAAAAGGTCTACTATTTGTCAATTGCTCCGCAGACAGCATCACCTGGTTGCCTTTTGTATCGTGCTTATCCCAATGACTGGATTTTGGCCAGAAAGCCCAAAGTTGGAGTTCCTAAGACGGTTTGTACATATCCAAACCGACCTTCGGAAGATGATTGTAAAATTGCTTATGAAAGCATAAAGATTGGGGACATGGAAAAAGGTGTTGAAGAAGTGCTTGGAAATGTTGCTACTTGGTTAAAATAAATAATTTCAGTTAATAGAGATTCATGGATAAGCATGATAATTATCCAAGATCCACAATCAGACCATCACACATGGCACGTGCAACCGTCCAGTTTTTCTTTCCAATGTTTGCATACCAATTCAAGTAGGAATAATACTTGCCCCTTTCCTTGCCATCAATCATGGTATTGTGATGCAAGCCCAAATGTACTCCATGTGCACGGTGGTCCCAAACTTTTGATTCGTCTTCCATGACCGCAGGAACAGTTACAGCTAGCTGATCATCCCATCGTCTGCTGAATTTGTAATCACTCACCATGGACTTGAGAAATTTTTGATGCGTTTCTTTTCTATACATGTCAAGTCTTGTGATATGATGAAATCCGTAGACTTGTCGTATGCTTGGGTTCGTCTTTTCTCCACAAATATCCCCCTTTAAAGTCCCTTCTTCGGTCAAGGACACTCTACAGATGGCTTTTCCATAAGCATCCATCATTTTTTGTTTGATTTCGTGTAATCGGGTGAGACCTCCTGGAAAATGGTCAAACAATAGGTTCAAGTCGTTTTCTATAAACACTTTTATTGGATCGACATTGAATGCCTTTGTAGCCATAGCACTATGGTTGGTACATGGGGGTTGATGGATAATGAGAAAAATGAAATGTGGTGAAAAACGTCTGAAACATCTGATGCACTTACTCGGAATCGATCCAAAACATGTATTTATACGGTTTCAAAGCTTCATGATTCCAAATGTGATATGCCCTGAATTCAGATTGCCAAGAATATCCAAGATTGTTGTAAAGGTGAGAGTTCTCCTCTGTGCATCTATGAAACCACGTGAGTTTCTCTCCCTTTGTAACATTGCATCTTTTCTCCAAAAACTCTCGTTCTTGCAATGTCATGGAAGCAAAATGTTCCTCCAAAGATGGCCCCTCTAATGCAACCGTTATCTTGGCAGGAGCAACCGATAATTCAAGATCGCGAATTTGGTCAAATGTCCAAGGCAGTGTTGTAAATACCAACAAATCATAATTGACATGTCGATTATATGCTGCATTGAGTAGACAAAACATTTGCTTCAATGTAGGAATATCTACAGGATGAAGCACTTTGGTAGCAATGACAACTCCCTCATAACGCTCGTACATTGGATCTGGAATTTCAAGTCCAGTGATGTCGAGTTTTGGCTTCTCTTTCATGTCTTTACAAAATTTAGGATTGCATTCAATTTCACAGGGAAGATCGGAATCAGCAAAGGGTGTTGATTCAGATGCAGCCTCACATGCCTGTTCCTCTGTATCATTGTATTTTTCCATGAGCCATTCTATTCTCTTTTTACAAATTAATCTAGGAGTTCGTTTGTTTAAAGCTCTTTCATCGCAAATATGAGGGCATCCACAGTCAATGCTTTGCTTTTCCTTAGCAATAGGTGGAATCTGTGACATCAAAGGGTCGACAAGATTCTGATTCAAAGGAAAGGTAAAAGATGAACTATTTTTCGTAGGTTGGTGGTCACGTCTTGAAGCTAATGTCTTCTTTTTTCTCAAAATACCTACATGATCTGATTGAGAAAATTTTTGTTTGTACAGAGTATTATGTGAAATGATAAATTCGTCATCCATTGATGGATGTGATTTTACAACTTGAGATAGTTTCTTCACCTGAAGTAGAAAACAAGACACCCAAGCAATGGTAATCACCAGTAAAACTGTTTGCGGAGTTGTAAACTTCATTTCGAGCACTCCTTTGCATTGTAAAATCTTATATTTGAAGATACAGAATGATGTTAGCGGTACATTGGAAATGCCAACGGTGTAACTGCTACCCCTGGTTGTTCCCTGTGTACTCTAGCTACTGGGTAATTAGTAATTAGTGTAACTATTGCCAGTTGCAAGTTGCATTTGCTTTTTGGAGTTTGGCGATGATGGGCGACAGGAACTGCTGATGGCATTTTGTCAACCAACAGAGAGAGATACAGAATACACTGAATGGCAGTACGGTGTACCTGGTACGTAGTAGGAACCCTGGTACGTAGTAGGAAAAATGCATGAACTGTATGTAAAGAACAGAGATCAAAAACCTGTACTGTACAGCAACCTGTAGAGACGGATAGGATGTAACGATGGTGACTACTAGAAAGAGTGAGACGAGGGATGAGTGAGACAGAGGGTCTGTCCCACCGTACGTCGTACGTACGATAACACAACAAACGGTGATACACTGTGCGCTGATGCTCCTACCTCCAACCTCCACGGGACATCTACCCTGTTCGTGTATTACACGCACTCTCTAGTACCCGACAGTAGGTTGTTTGCACATTCAATCCAAAATGAGACGTGTTTGAAAAAATAAATGCCGCGTGGAAGGACATTTTACAGCTATTTTATTATAAAATATCAATTCAAATCCAATGATTCTTGCCGCAATTCATTTCAAACACATGGAAACTGCCACTCTCGTCGAAGTTTCCTCATTCCCTCTCTTCTACGGTTGTTGTAGTCAGGGCCACATTCATCAATCAATATTATACAAAATTAAATATGCACTGCTGGAAAGTCGTTTCCATCGCAATTGCTGCGCTTTCCGCAAGCGGCATCGTAGCACTGGACTCTGATAATGTTGTGTCCATGTACGATGAAGAAACAGGAACAAATGTTGAAGTTGTCGTTCCTCAAGAAGGAGAGACGAGCAGTAAACGAAAGTTGAAAAGAACCAAGTCGGCTTCCACAAGAACTCATGAGGTCCGTGGTTATCAGAACAATAGTCCGTCCAAAGGTTACAGTGGTTATAGTGAACCAGATTCAAAGAGAAGCGGTAAAGGTAGGGGATATGATGATTACTCGAATGGATATTCGAAGGGGGGGAAGGGATATGAAACGGATTATTCAAGATACGGACCATCCAAGGGTGGAAAATCTAGCTCTTCTGGTAAAGGATATTCTGGCGGTTATGATTATGACTACAGCTCTTATTCTGCAAAGGGTAGCAAATCCGGAAAGAGTGACAAATCCGGAAAAGGCTACGGACGTGATCATTCCGGATACAGCCCTTCCAAGGGTGGAAGATCAAGGTCGTCTGGAAAGGGATACAGTTATGGATATGACTATGGTTCCTCTTCTGGAAAAGGGTACAAATCTGGAAAGGCATCCGGCAACGGTTACTCTGGCTATGCACCCTCCAAACATGCAAAGGCCGACTATTCTAGAGGAGAATATGACTATGGTTACTCGGCTCGTACACCCTCCAAACATGGAAAGACTGACCATTCTAGAGGAGGATATGACTATGGTTATTCGGGTCATACACCCTCCAAACATGGAAAGGCCGACTATTCCAGAGGAGGATATGACTATGGTTACTCGGGTCATACACCCTCCAAACATGGAAAGGCCGACTATTCCAGAGGAGGATATGACTATGGTTACTCGGGCTATGGACCTTCCAAGGGCTCAAAATCTTACTCTTCTGGCAAAGGATATGACTATGATTATGACTACAGCTCTTATTCTGGAAAGAGCGGAAAGAATGTTAAGTCTGGAAAGAATGTTAAGTCTGGAAAGAGTTACAAATCTGGAAAGGGCTACGGACGTGATTACTCTGGGTACAGCCCTTCCAAGGGTGGAAGATCTAGCTCTTCTTCTGGAAAGGGATACAGTTATGGATATGACTATGGCTCCCCCTCCGGAAAGGGCCGCAAGTCTGTAAAAGGCTATGCCTCTGGTTACTCCAGATACGGACCATCCAAGAGTGGAAAATCTTACTCTTCTGGCAAAGGATATGACTATGATTATGACTACAGCTCTTATTCTGGAAAGAGCGGAAAGAATGTTAAGTCTGGAAAGAGTTACAAATCTGGAAAGGGCTACGGACGTGATTACTCTGGGTACAGCCCTTCCAAGGGTGGAAGATCTAGCTCTTCTTCTGGAAAGGGATACAGTTATGGATATGACTATGGCTCCCCCTCCGGAAAGGGCCGTAAGTCTGTTAAAGGCTATTCCTCTGGTTACTCGAGATACGGACCATCCAACAGTGGAAAATCTAGCTCTTCTGGTAAAGGATATTCCGGTGGTTATGACTATGATTATGACTACAGCTCTTATGCTGGAAAGAGCGCAAAGAGTTACAAGTCTGGAAAAGATTACAAATCTGGAAAGGGTTACGAACGCGATTACTCCGGATACAGCCCTTCCAAGGGTGGAAGATCTAGCTCTTCTTCTGGAAAGGGATACAGTTATGGAAATGACCGTGGCTCCCCCTCCGGAAAGGGCCGTAAGTCTGTAAAAGGCTATGCCTCTGGTTACTCGAGATATGGACCATCCAAGAGTGAAAAATCTAGCTCTTCTGGTAAAGGATATTCCGGTGGTTATGACTATGATTACAGCTCTTATGCTGGAAAGAGCGGAAAGGGTTATAAGTCCGGAAAGAGTTACAAGTCTGGAAAGAGCAACAAATCTGGAAAGAGCAACAAATCTGGAAAGGGTTACGAACGCGATTACTCTGGGTATAGCCCTTCCAAGGGTGGAAGATCTAGCTCGTCTTCTGGAAAGGGATATAGTTATGGATATGACTATGTCTCCCCCTCTGTTAAAGGCAACAAATCTATCAAAGGCTACGTTGGAGATTCCGCCCCCTCTAAATCTTCACTAAAAGCTGGCGATATCACTAGTGGTTACTCTTCGACATCGGGCAAAAAAGGTACAAGCAAAATGTCTAAAAAGAGTTCAACAGTATCTGATAAGACAGTCCCTTCGCCCATCGAAAGTGAAGACTCAAACAATATTGGAAAAGATGGTAAAGCTCTGAAAAGCCAGAGTCTAAAAGGAAAGAAATACGGCAGGAAATGAGCATGTTACTTGAACATAGCTTCGTAGGACGGTGTTGGTGGTTAGCTGTTTTCTACTCTTTCTACGTAATGACAGAATTTGCGCTGTTTACAGGTCAAAAGTTCCTGGCGCAATCATTGTTTGACTGGAGTGGAGCTCAATACCAACTGTTTCCGTCGAAAAACTGATGCTGCCGATATAGTAAAACAAATAACCGACGGTTGCTTCTGAAAAGATATCATAAGATAAACTAACTAACTATTTTACCGATAAGATGTGTAGGTCGTTTGTTTTCTTTCCCAGCTGTCCCACACGACACTGTTTAATAAAAAATTTTAAAAATAGTTTCTACGTCAGATTTCAATGTTTCTCGCCAAACCGAACCCCCCGACGACTAAGCGACTCTCGCTCGTGACCCGAATGAGAAGGGAAAAAAGACTGATTTGGAATTCGAAAACCAAAACAAAGAGCATTGATTCTCATTTCTCTCACCATAAAACGTCAAGAGGCAAAATTGAAACATACGTTACGAACACAGAATACAATTATTCCATCATGACTGGTCTCGATAGCAATACCAAACTCACACTTGTTTACTTCCCAATCGGCGGAAGAGCCGAAGCCGTTCGTTTAACCGCAGCGGCAGGAGGAATCCCGTTCACCAACAAAGTCATGACCTTTCCCGAATTCAAAGAGGCTAAAGAAAACGCAGACCTGATGCCACTCGGTCAGCTTCCTGTCCTTGAAATTGAAAAAGATGGAATTAAGAGCGTCGTTGCTCAGAGCGGTGCAATATTGCGCTACTTTGGAAAACTTGGTGGATTGTATCCTTCCTCTGATGTTGATGCAATGCAGGTTGATTCCATGCTCTATTTGCTTGAAGATTTAGCAGGTGCCATTATTCTTTCTGTGAAGGGCGCCGTAAGATCTCATATCAGTAACGACGAGTGGGCAGATGATGTCAAATTAGGCATTCGTAAACGTTGGTTGGAGACGGACGTACCTAAATTTCTCGGATTCATTGAGAAATCTCTTGAGAAATCTGCAAGTGGCTGGCTTGTTGGCGACACTCCCACCGTTGCGGACATCAAGTTGTACACTGATCTGACCTGGTATTTTGGTGGTGTTTTGGATGGAGTCCCAACAAACTTGTTGGATTCTTATCCCGCATGCAAGGCTTTGATGAAAAAAGTTGAGGCTATTGATGGTGTACACAAATGGATGGACCAGTACTCTAAGCCATATGCTACATTTGATTTCAAACCCTAATTTGTATCCCAGTAATAGTTTGATTTGTGTAACTTGTCTACATTCAAAATTTGTACAAGTTACGAACAATCACATCCCAAGCATAAAGATACACATGCAATATACAACAGCATTTACAAACTCATTCGATACTACTGTAATACATCCTTGCCTTCATAATATCTATTTAGTTATCTTTTTTGATCGCAAAATTGCAGCTTTCTTTGCCCTATCTTTTTTTGTGAGTTTTCTTTCCTCAGACTTTTGTTTCTTTTTCTTTTTGGATGAACTTGGATCATCATTCTTGTCAAGCTTTCGTTTCTTCTCTGGACTGCGTCGTGCTTTGCCACTGCTACTATCACGACCTTGATTGTGTCCAGTATATTTCTCTACACTCAAAGTTTGTTTATCGCCATGTTCTTCCTTGCGGTCTTGTTTTTGAGCAGCTAGTTTCAGTTTGGTCTGAGCCACAATCTGGGCAAGTTCCTCTTTTGTCTTGGTCGGTCTAACATTGATTCGTCTCCTTTTCCACCCCCTTCCAAATTTCTGATCATTTTCATCAGCATCACTTTGACTACCCCAAATCATTTTATCCATCTCCAAACCCAGTTTGTAGCTCTTCCCATCGGCCAAATCAACGAATGCAACGCCTGTAAAGCCATTGCTGTTGGTAGTTTTTGTTTTGCTTTTATCATATCCTCTTCTTGATGTGTGATAATTATACACTAGTCTTGTTGAGATGACTCTACATCCCTTGTTCGAAAAAGCTTGTACAATCTCCTCTTTTGTTGCATTGTACGGTAAATTCGTGATATGCAAAGAACATTGTTTCCTTGGTTTGTTCTTTAGACCATTGGATTCACTGGAGAGATTACACTCTTGGGTGGTCCCAGTCGCATTAGCTTCAATCGATTTTCTTCTCTTTTTAACCGTATGTTGTTTATCCTTTTTTGACTTGGTGGGAGCTACTGCCTCATCTCCTCCTTTCTGTCCTTTTGTCCCTTGCGAGTCGGCCCATTTTTGAGCCAAATTGAACAATTCGTCGTCGTCGTCGTCGTCGTCACTGTCTAATTCTGCATTCTTCTTTTTGTCTGATTCTTCTTCTTCTTCTTTTGGTGCATGTGCTTCAGAATCCTTTTTAGAAGCAATCCTTTTGGATGGTTCATTTGTATCACGTGGCATGTTTGTTATCTTTTTCTTTGGATGTAATCAGCTCTCTCCAGCAGCCTCCAGCCTCCAGCCTCCAGGCTCTCTTTAAAGGAAGCTAGCCAGATAGAGGGAGTAGAGAGATGTCAGATAAATACTAAATACGGAGTAATTTCGTCCCGACGCGGGGGGAAACATCACACAGAGAGAAAAATGATTGGTTTTGGGTGATAGGAGGTAGGTAATAGGTGATACCTGTACTCGTCTACAGTACTTTGTTGTAGCTACAGTAGGTCTTGACAAATGTACACACGCGTACAGTTAATACCACCAACTATTAGGTACGTATGTAGTTACAAGTAGTTGTGTACTGTAAAAACAAAACGTCGACAACCCAAACTGCCGTTGTGAACTTCGTTGTGACAAACCGCCAAAACGTGTACCGAAAGCATGTCAATTAGAAAGAGGTTTTCCAACAAGAGGGCGAGTTCAACACAAATTTCGTGAAACAACGAACGTGAAATAAAGTTTCACATCCACGACACCTTTGTTTTCAATATATACAACTATTTAATAAAATTTTGTTTCCAAGGCACCACTGTAGTAGTAGCAAACAACTCAACATGTTAAGATGACAAAAAGTGATGTTTCTTCCTCCTCTTGCAACAAATCTAAGAAAAGAACCAATGAGTCAATGGAAGAGGAAATGTCCAAGGCGCTGTGCGGGGCCTGCGGTAAACCTCTTTACGGCCAAAAAGAAGAATACAAATGTTCGACTAATGCTTTAAATGACGGTGGAGAAATAGTACAGAGGGGAAATAGCTCTCTTCATACCGTTTCCAATCATGGAATACAGGAGGAACAAAAGATATCAAAGCCAAGCACGGAAGAAACTAACATTTTGTCCTCGTCGTCTACTACTACTGCTTTGTCAAGCTCCGGGGGTGAACTTATGAGACAAAATATAATACTTACATGTAGTAATATGTCTGGGTCCGTGAAATGCTGCAGGTCGATTCAGTCCAAGAATGGTTCCTCACCACATTTTCATTTTGGGTGTATTGCACAAATGATTCCTCCAAGGAGTAAGCTGTATAGCGATATTTGCAACTATGTACATGAAGTGGAGAAAGAAAAGAAACGTAAAAAGGCAAAATGTGACATGATTCTAGAAGAGGAGAGACGAATACAAGGACCGGACAAAGTCCCTCTCGATCAAATTGGAAGGCACAGCATTGTCATGAAGGGGCATCATCGTTTTGAACGTGGGACGTATGCAGTCTCCGTGAAAAGGTCTTTGCCCCAAAATCCCTTTATATGTGAATTGTGCGATATTCAGGGATCGTCGCAATATCTGTCCGAGTACTTTGATTACTTTCGAATGTTGAAAAAAGAATTCTACAATGACGACGAAGCTGTAGATGCCATTCATCCAACACTGTCGAATCCAAATGATGACGAACTGACGCAAGAGACAGGCTTCGTGAAACATTTGATTGAACAAGATCAAGAACTCAATGTACAGGTTTCCTATAAACCTACAGAACTAACAACGTCTCGAATTCGACATATTTTACAGTGTACTGCCCGGAATCAAGAAGAAGCAACAAATAGCTCCGAGTGGACAAACTACGAAACGATTACCCCGCTTTCCTTGCTCGGGAAACCCGTTCGATTGTTTTGCAATTTGACAAATTCCTACCACACAGGGAGGATCGTTGATGCACGAGATTCTAAAAGTATCGATAGTTCACGTTTGAAATCTTCCTCAATTCAAAAGTATATCGTACCAAAATCTCCACCAAAAAGATCCAGTAGAACAAAGCAGCCACGGCCTTCCTCGCATATAAAACTTGACCGAGACATTGCCAGTACTCAATATCTCGTTCGCTTTCGATCCGGAATAGAGGGGAGAAAAAGCACAGTTCACCAATGGCTATATTTAGAGGAACATCCTCTCATGGTTGGGGTCAACATTGTGTGGGCCAATGTGCACGAAAACAACCAAAGTACCAATGATACATCCAAAGAATTTTCAGTGTCATCGCAATCTTGTGCAGATCCATATTGTTCCGTAAAAGGTGGTGATTTGAGTAGCGATGCAGACATCGCAGGAAGTGATGTAGTAAAACTTCGTAGGTTGAAAAAATCCAGGGCTAGATTCTATCCGGGGCAGATATTTCTAAGAAGTGCATTGGAAATGATGCACGTTGATGACATAAATCCAAATCTTGAATCCCTCCCGTATTCCTCCAACGTTCATGTGCCGTGTGGGAAAAGTTTGAAAAGTGATGGCGGAGCGCATTGGAATGAGTTGAATGTCATTTCATTTATTTTTTATGATAGCTTCACCTGTGTTCGTTTGAACTTGAATAAGCGTTTAGAGAGGATGAACTATAATAATGGAGATAAAGACGAGTCTGATTGTGGAACAAAAAAAGAAACTTTGCATAAAACAAAGCAAGGAGACAAGTCGGATATTGCTTATACAGTATCTATTTTAGGACAACCTTTTCACCACCTATCTGTTGCAGATTTCCGCTATCCACCGCCTGATTTGAAAGAATATTTAGAGGTTCTCAAAGGGTATGATGAATCTCTTGTCCATGCTATAGTGTCAGCCTGCTGTGAAGAAGAGGAACAAAGAAGGTTGCTTGAGTGGCGCACCAAGTACTCTTGTGTGACTTTGAATGAATAGTGATCATGTATAGTTGGGGAATACTATAATTGATTGTTGCGCACATGAAATGAAGTGAATAAATTTATGTATACCCATATTCTATCATCATAGGGTCATCTGACTTATGGAAATAAACCGCTATTATTCCGTTTTGTTTTGTTCTGTCTATTATCTTCCTTGTTGGGAAAATTGGTACCACCCGTACCTCGCTGATCTGGTTCAGATTCTGACGCCCTTATCATTTCCTTGGCACCATCTTTTTTCATAGCACCTTCCTCTGATGATTTAACAGACACTGGTTGTTCTTTATTGCCTCGCTTACTAAACTTATCAAGCAAGTCATTCATAGATCGTTCTGGGAAGAATCTATTCGGTACTTTGACCTTATAAGTCTGATACGCGGATCCAAATTCCATCATCAAAGCTTCCTCCTCTCTTCTCGACTTTCTATCTACGACCAGGTAATATACCAAACTGAGTAAGAGTCTCATTGCAGAACCTGTCGTTACGCTCCATCCTACCATCGCTGCCAAATTACCTGCATAAATAGGATGCCTCACATATTTATAAAGACCGCTCGTGATCACTTTTCCTCCAGAACCAGAAGGTACAGGACTAAAGAAAGGCGTAAAGGATCCATTCAATTGTTTAATTCCAAGTCCTGTCATGCCAAGCCCTCCAATAAAAAGCAAAGGTCCAAATAAAGCATGGAAGAAATTCTTCAGTAGAGGAATGTGCCCTAAAGCTACAGAATAAATCACTAACGCCTGAGCCACAATGTATTTTTCCCCACGTGAACCGAATTGTGAATTGAAGATTTTCTTTGCTGCAACATTTATGTTTTGTGCATGTTTCTTAACATTTTGCTTGATTTTTTCTGATGGAAACCCAGTAGTCACCCGTTTGTCTTTGGTCGCATTCACTGCTGCTGAGGATACCGTCTCAGTCGTCGTAGAAAGACTCTTTTTTGAGGCACCGAAGTCCGACGTTGCCGAGTTACGATCTTGATCACGCAAATCACTTGCCACGTTAATATGCCTATCCATGTCTTCCTGATCAATTTGAAAGGAAGAGTTTGCGTCTATGCTGCCTTCATCGTCCCTTTTGACCAAGACTCTGTTGTGATGGCGAGATCTGTACGGAGGAGACGATATTTGGTGAAAGGTTTGTAACGTCGATTCTGCTATGCCCTTCATTCCGACTTTTGCCAAAGGGAGGCTTGAGAATGCGCCGATGGTAGTCAACGATGATAATATAAGTGTAGATTGGATAAGGATCATGCTTGTATTGTGTTGTAATTTGTATTTATCTATAGAGCGGGTCCGAATTTTTTATCATCTGTAATGTATTACATAGTTGTTGATAAGAATCCTTTCTTTCTAGAAAACGAGGGACGTATTCAACATGACATATTGTACGGTAAGTGGCACTGCAATCATGCAGGCAGTTCGGTATTCGTAGCCAATGATAACGCAAAAAATAAAAATTATATAATTTCAGAAGAAAATTTAATTATTAAGTATCCATTCCAAAATATTTATGAGAGTGAACCAAGACCCACTAGAGGACTTTGTTCTAATTTCATTTCACTAAAACCTTGCAGAGTCGCTCTCCACATCAATTTCCCCTTCAGAGTGTGACCACGAACCTCATCGACTTGAACAACCACGTAATCACCTGGTTTCACATCAACTTTTGGACTCTTGGCAAAGTCATACAAAAGTTGGGACTTTGCCATGGAACCCCTGCCATAGAATTGGTTTAATTTTGATAACATATTCCCCACGGCTTCTTCCGACCAACATTTTGGAATATCTTCTTTGATATCAAATACAAGCCTTTTGTTTTGATCCGTGCGACCTCCCCAACTTCTATGTCCTTCCCTACTCTTTTTGGATTCACCTTCCACCAGAACAAGACGCAACTTACCAACTTCCATCTCTTCATTTCGTTTCTGAACTTTTGTCCGAAACATGGAGATGACTTCTTGTAACCTTCTTGCCTTGATCTCCTCGGGGATATCATCTTGCATCGTGTGATTTGCATGAGTTTTGCCTCTCATGCTGTAGGCAAACATGAATGCTTGGTCATATGCAACATAATCCATTAAAGATAATGTATCTTGATGCTCCTCTTCCGTTTCTCCACAAAATCCAGTGATGAAATCGGAGGATATTGCCACGTCTGGGATTGTGGACCTTACATCATCAATGAGCTCCATATAGGCTTCTCGAGTGTATCCACGTCTCATTCTTTTCAAGACAGTAGTGGATCCGGATTGAGCAGGCATGTGCAGGTGATTGCAGACGTTGTCCTTCTCGGCCATGAGGGAAAGGAGTTCTGGTGGATAGTCCTTGGGATGCGGAGATGTGAACCGGACACGTAGCTCTGGTGAAATTTCAGATACGGCATCCACAAGATCTACAAAGTAATACCCAGCTCCTCCTCGTAGTCGAAACATATTGCTGAACCCATCATTGGACGTTTGATATCCTGCTTTGTACATGGGTTTAGTTCCATTATGTAACTCATGCTGTGCATTTGTATCTTGGGCAGGTTTTGCAAGAATGGCCTTTTCACTTTTGTCGTGATAGGAATTGACATTTTGTCCCAAGAGGCAGATTTCCTTGACGCCATGTTCGTGAAAGAGCATTTTGGATTCCTCCACGATACTATCCAGTTCTCGAGATCTTTCTCGTCCTCTTGTAAATGGTACGACACAATAGGAGCACATATTGTTGCATCCTCTCATTACAGAGACAAAGGCGGTGACATCTCCTGGATTTGATCTAACAGGGGTGATATCAGCATATGTTTCATCAAAGGATAATTCCACATTCAACGCTCTTTCCATCATGGGCATTTCAAAAACATTATCTCTAGCGTTTTCAGATATGGGCAGTGGAGCAAGGGCAGTGACCAACCGTGGTAAATCGCGATAGGCATCTGGACCCACAATTAGATCTGCAGTGCCATCTTTGAACATGTCCTCTTTCAGACGCTCGGCCATGCATCCCAGGACTCCAATTATACGCTTTCTTTTCATACCCTTATTGGTCTTTTTACTTGTGACCGAATTCATTTTATCTCCTTCCATTGTATTTCCAGTAGGTGCTACAATAGACAAAGGTTCCAGTGGATTCTTGGAATCATGCGCTCTCAATTCGTTGAGTCGGTGCCAAACCTTACTCTCGGCATTTTCTCGAATGGCACAGGTATTTGTCAAGAGGACATCTGCATCCATTTCCTCTTGCGTCTCTTCAAACAATACTTGATAATTTTTCATTGTATTTTCTTTATCTAATAAGATTGACCTAACAATATCGGAATCATTCACATTCATTTGACACCCATAAGTTTTGAGATGAAATTTCAGCAGTCGTCTTGGATATTTTGTTAATTCCAAACCAAGTGGAGCTGAAGTTGGTAAAGGAATAACTTCTTCTTCTTCTTGAAATAGATTTTTCTCTCCTACACTACCATTCCTCTTGGTGGAAGCCATGAAATGTGATAATGTCACTCCATCATTGGGCAGTTTTCTCCTCGGTTGTTCTTTGTCAGTTATGCTCGCCTTGGCGTCAGTGCTAAACCGCTTCAAGGGTCGCAGACGATGGAATCTTGATGATTGCAATATAATACAGCGATTCATCCTAGGCGTGTTGTTTCCAAAGTGAGCGTATGATCGACTAATCTCGTAATTCTCAAACCCTGAAGAGACTTCTCTAGAACATAAGAATTAATAGTCACTGCAATACCAGCAGGAGTTGCAACAGTACAGTTAGTATCGTCTTTCAACTTTGGCTCGCTCGCTGGCTTTCTGAATGCTTGTTGCTGTAGGCGAAGGGCGAAGGACAAAAAAAGTGTATGGTGCCAGACGCATTCACCCACCGCAGATTCATGGGGGGAAGAAATCAATCGAACAAACACACAGTCTCCTTCATGTACACTAAAAATCCAATGTCATAATATTTTCATAGCCTTTGATGCTAAAATAAGAAACTATAAACTTTTGTGTATTTGGCTCTTTGCAACTTCTTCCACCTTCACTCTCCATGATTCCGTATAGGATTGAAGAGACTGTAAAAATCCAACCGATGCCTTGGCATCACCACATGTTATTTTCAATTCTTCTCGATCGGAAGGACTGAGTTCACCAATGTAAAACGATTTCAAATACAAAAAAGATTGCCTTGATACATGGTACATTTCAAAAAAACAGCTGCATTCAATGTTCAATGCTTGAGCTGGTATAATAGATGCTCCACCTGGATGTTCATCGATCCATCTCGTAATATCCAACACCATTCCATCCAAAATAATGAGCAGTTCGTTGTTATGCTTGTTCCTTGCCTTGACTTCACCCAGTGGAATGTATCTATCTTTTCGAACTCTCGACTCAAACGAAGACAATTGAGATTGACAAAAATCCTTTAATGAAACGAGTCCCAAACTCTCAGCTGCCATGATCATGGTACTCATTTCAGACAATTCCAGTGCAAACTTGTATTCTCTGGGATAGAGTTGTGACATTATAAACACAAGTACACGATCAAATGTACAGCAATCAATATCTACTTTGCAGTGCATTCCACTATTGGGTGCATCTACACTTCTTTCTTCCATCGGTATGGACTCAACATGTTGATACTTGCCATGACCTGCTTGGACGTACTTTGTCAAATGGATGCAGGGTGCAAGAAGCATTTTTCTTACTGGAAACCATTCTCCATCGTTGGTTGTGACATGTATGACATCCTCTGGAAGATCTCCTTCTGGTAGGATTCTTTCCCCTGCAATGATCAATGCGTCTGGATTTGATGATTGAATGAAGAAATCAGTAGTGACGGTCACTCTACCACGGTATGGTTCATCCAGGGCTACATCTGCCGCTATCTTTGTGCTGTCCTCATCTCCATCCGTGTCATTTTCCATCACTAGTATCGGGTCTTTTGTGTTCTGTGTCACTTCCACTCTTGATACACGACAAACCAAGTCAACATTTTGAATATCAAGAATGAAACACTCATTCACGGTCAATACTGAAAATAAGGTATGATTCATCAGTAGTTTCGATATGTCACCTGCATTCAATACAGGTGCTTTCTGATTTCTTGTGTATCGGTGGATGATTGTGCCTTCTCATTTTCTTGAAACTTGAAGGCTTTTGTATGATCTCCAACCCTATTCTTTCTCCTATTCGGCCCATTAATCGATGCTTTCATGACGACAAATTGCTGTTTGTTGCAATTAACTTTTGTGAAAGAAAGGAATGTAAAGAAGATAAGAGATGTGTAAAATGTATAAAGAAGTGTAAAGTGTTGGCAGTTGGCAATTGGCAATTGGCAATTGGCAATTGGCAATCTCAAGTAAGTAGAAGTGATGGCGAAAGTTTTTTTGATGATGGCAGTCGATAGTAACGTTTCAATAACGGTTCTGTGTTTGTACATTCAAATGCCGTACATTGTAGTACAAGCAAGCAATTACGCAATCCTTACCACACAAATCCAAGAAACATGAAGGTGCGTCCATCTCTCTTGTAACTCGGCAAATCAATATGGAATATTACCAATCCTGCACAAGGGGAATTAGGAACATTTCAGGAGTTTCCTGCCACGTCTCTTCGGCGATACAGTTATTGTACCATGCTATCTCCATATCTACGAAAAGAAACTTGATCTTGCTATCAACGGAACTTGACAAAGAACATATACCAAACATTGATTGCAATCGCCAAACGTTTCTCGTAGAATTCGGAAATTTATTGAGAGACATTGGAATTCATGACGCGGGAGAATCTAATGGTCTGGACATATGGAGTAGCAGTGTCAATCCAAGTGAATTTTACAAGCTTCTAATGCCGAATATTGATATATACCATGTGGGCGATGCGGGGAATTCATTCAGGGTTATTTTGAGTATGACGAGAAAGGCCATGGAAATGTTAGTGGAAGTACCTCATGAAGAAAGACACGGTGATGGTATTTCACAGATAGCAAAGGAAATATTTGATGATTTACAGACAATATTTTGGAAGGGTGAGATATCACACCAAATCATTGGATCAAAGTTGTCAAGAGATGATGTTTATTGTGGGGAAAGCCATGCCACTGTAAGGATGAAAATTAAACGACAAAAAGAAAAAAAGATTCGACCCTTAGCTAGTCCACTACCCATTCCTTTGAAAAGAAACATGACCATTCGTTCCTCTCTTGAATCTGTACTTTTTGGTAACACTGACATTTCAGAGTATAATTGGGATATTCTTGACTCTGCAGAGTACGATGAAACGAGAGAAGCCGTTGAAAGTTATTTGGAGAGCGCTAATACCGAAAAAGAAAAAAATCCGTTGGAACTTGATGATTGTGATGCAAGTGACGAGTCCAGTTTGGACAATGATTCATGTCATGATACTTCGTCTTCATCGTCATCTACTACTTGTTCTTCTGATGACGAATCATCATCATCTTCTTCTTCTTCTTCAGTATCGTCGACTTCATCGTCGTACTCATTATCGTCCTCTTGCTGGAAAACATTCAAACAAGTCAAAGTTCAAAGTCTCCCAGAAGTTCTTATACTTCAATTGCCTAGGTCGGAATATGTGGACGGTCACAAACAATTATCATCCATCGCGATGGAAGTGTCGTATGAATTGGAATTGAACATTCCAGATCAATGTCTGTATCATCTTGACGGTGCTATAGTCTATCAAAACGATCAAGAATCACGCCATGATTTAGAACCTCTCGATCATGGCCATTACGTTTGTTACTTCAAAGAAAAGGGCATGGGATCGAATGAAAAAGAATTGTGGAAAAAAGTGGATGATGACAAGGTGACGATATTTATTGTTGATAATGGGAGCTCTCCGTATCAAGATAAAAAAGTAGTCTCAAGAAAGGCACTGTGTCGCTTGTTTGGTGGTAAGACTCGAAATAATAAATATTTCGCAACACTGCTCATGTACAAGTTGGTTCATAAAGATGAAAAATTACATTAATAGGATCTACATATCAAGAGGTCGTGTGCTATTGGATGACTTGTATCATAACTTCAAAGTAAAGGTGGTGGCAAGTCATCATCATCGTCGTCCTCTTCCTCCTCACCACCATCCTTACACATCGTGACATTCCTACTGCTTTCAATTGTTACAACTTCGCAATTATGAGACTTTTGTTTTGTTGATTTTTCCACCATATCGATGCGAACCTTATCCAGACCTATACATTCGTCTTCTATTGTGTCGTTTGTTTTGACAATTCCTTGTAATCTTACGGTTCCGGTGTGATTTTCCATCGCATCAAGGACCAATTCTTGTTGAAGACACTTACGGCGAAAACAACTCGGTGTTGGCGTATCCACAATATTATTTTTCGATAAAGTCGAGTCTCTTGCCTGACTTGTCAACACAGGTTTCGAGTCATCACACTTTGGCATGGTGATCATCAAATGTCCTGTTGTAGTTATCCTTTGTGCTGTACATTTGCCCGCTTTCACTTCGATTGGAAGTTTGACTCTCAACACCTTGGACTTGATGACTACACTGACAAAAGTTGGATGAACGTCAACATCAATGAGGCTACTTGAAAGATGCTTTTGTACACCCACTCCCAGGATTAAATGTCCTGGTTTCTTTTCTTCGTCAAACCAAAACTCCCATCTCCCTTCTATGTAGTGGTATAAATGTATTAATATACAATATATTGTATAGGTTGGAGTTTGTCAGTGCTATACTTCTCAACAATCCTTAAAACACATGTTCGTGAGCAAGCATCCAACTTACCGTTGCATTGTTTGATTTCACCCTTCTCTTCCCTCTTACGTGCTTTCTCTACCGCTTGAAGTTGATCTTGTTCAATTTCTTTTTCATTTTTAAATTTTGGTTCATTGGCTCTCTCGTTTTGATCCTTTTCAGCCTTTTGCTTTGCCAACTCATCGCTCATCTTGACCCTATCCTCAGGACAGTGGGAAGTGAGTTCCTTTTCTCCTAAACGATCTTTTCTTTGAAATTTTACTACATTTTGCAAAGATTCACGATAAATCATAGCTAACCTTTGCAATAGTTGTTCCAGATCCACAATCCTTTGTCGAGCTCTCAGCCTCTGACTTCTTGTAATGGCCTCTCCATCCAGAAATTCCAGTTGTGGCAACTTGGCTATAACATACATGCGTCCACGCTCCTTATCAAAACCTCCTCTCTTCGGATTCATGCAAGGATTGCCCATTAAAAATAATTCTCGAAGACTCCTCATCTGACTCAAACACTCAAGGCTCTCCTCCAATCGATCAATCGAAATAAAATTCAAAGTCAAATCAAGCTTATTTAAAAATTCCAAATGACCGATACCCTCTACAACTTGAATATTATTCAATGCCAGATTCAAATATTCCAATTGTTTGAAGAATTTCATTTCCTTTGGATCCAATCTAGAAATGACATTGTTTTGAAGTAAGAGTATTCGAAGGGACGAACCACATGCACGGGGTAGGACAGGTCCTATGGCCTGAAGTTCTTCTTGATGGAGAGCGATTTCTTCCAAGTTTGAGACAAGGCGTTCATTGTGTTCGGAACGTTTTCGGATGAGGTCCAGTGTTACATGGCGGGGCGGTTCAGATTTCGTTTCCGTCATTGATTTTGTATCATTCCTGGAAGAAAAAAATGAGATATGAGAGATGAAGGATCCCCCCCAAAATCCCAAATTGAATCAAAAATGGGGGGGGCTATTTTTTCAAAAATGAAACGCTTCACGCCCGTTGGAATTACGTGTATCTCTACGTTATGTACACTATGCAGATCCTCGATCTCTAATAG
>JAAMXU010002863.1:0-67736 GCA_019693545.1 Chaetoceros muelleri
GGTGCGAAAACTTGTACGGTTGTCTACGCATACGAGTGCTAGTACTACTATTTCCAACGCTATCTAGAAAAGTGTTCTTATCTGTGTGGGTACTGTAGTAGTGGCATGTATGTTGAGTGCTGTTGAATGTGGCATGTTGTGTCATCATCATCATGACTGCAATGCTGACAGATGAGTACGTAAGTTACGTATATTGCACTGCGGGGGTAGTATGTATGTAGGTACCATACCGCACGTACCGTACGATAGTAGCATATCAATAAATAAAAAACTGTCCATAAAAATCCGTTAACTTTCAAGTTTATTCCAGCAAACCAATGGGGAATAACGGTTGTTGAGAGAGCATGTATGGAATTCAAATTCAAAATGACCATCAATTGCCACAGTCAAGTTTACACACCACAAACAGTACATTACATCATGACATGCTGTAACATCATCCTACATACACTTGTGGCACAGACTGACTGTGTACAGTACTACAGTACAGTGTAGTTGTGTCCAAGAAAACAGCAGAAAACATTCTGCCATCCATACAGTAATACTGTACAGCAGTCATTAAACGGCACAGGAATTTTCGTTGATCGTACCAAGCAATTTATCAATCACTCAAAAACCAGTCTATCCAACAACATTGTTATGGTTGTTATTGTTATTGTTTCTTCCTTTACAAGAATAGTCATAAACAGCACACCACAGGCAGGCTAGTACTTGTCTCTTCTTCTGTCCTCCTCCTCGCTCTATTATTCGTTTCATTCAACCAACCAACATGACGACGAGAAGAATGATAAACACACCGCAGCAGAGTGAGCATGATAACTCTGGCAATACAAGTGCCGCTGCTGCCGCTGCTGCTGCTGACAATGAGGATGTCCAACTTCTTCTCTTATCATTGGATCACCTTCGTTCTCTTCGTAGAAAACGTCAACATCATCATTCTAATAATAACAACAACAAGAACAAACCACAGCAAGATTATTTGACTTTGGCTATATGGGCCTTGAACAAAAGCATCTCCTACAGTCTCCTTGCCAACGATCCTCGTCAAGGTCGTCCTATGAATGAAAACGAACATGATGATGATGAATATATTTTAGATACCGATGCTTTTTTTACCAAACCAAAAGAATCGTCATCGTCGTCGTCGTCGCCGTCGTCGGACCTCGTCTCCAAAGATGATTCGATTCTTCCAAAAACGTCCAAAATGGGCATTTCCTGGACAAGGAATATATCCATTCCAACCCTTTCCGTTATGGAACATCAAATTTTACATGCTGAATCTCAAACAACAAATTTGGATGAATTGTATCCCTACAATGATATGCATCCATCCAACCATTATAGATTTTACAAATATAATGGATTGGATAATGTTCCTTTGACATTGCCATATTTGGTACAATCTGCATTGAGTCATTCCTTGGTGAAAGGAATGTCGAGAAATAGAGGATATGAATTGTTGAAACAAAATGAATTATTTCAAAAATTTCAAGAGGCGGTACAAGCCAAAGGATTCTTTGATGTGAGTGAACAAGATGTTATGGAACGTTTCAAGGGTGACAATTTGCTGGAACAGGAGAAGGAGGGAGGAGGAAAGACAAGGGGGGGGAGGAGAAGACATGGTCAAAGACTGACAAAGATGCAAAAGGAAAACATTCGAAAAGAAATTCTGGAGGAACGACATGAGCAGGTATTGGAGAAATTTCGACAAAAGTTATTAGAGACTGGTATGATGGATGGATGGGAGGAGGATGCCGTTGGAGAGGATGATAAGGGTGGAAGAAATGAGGAGAGAGAGGGAGAGGGAGAGGAGACGGTTGTTCTTATAGCCGACGACGAAGACGAGGCAACGGTGGCAGATAGTGTCATGGGAGATGGTGCAAGAGGACAATCCAGGGCAATGGCTGCTGCTCGTGTCGATGATAATGATCGTTATGAGAACGAAGAGAATGAGGAGAATCATGAAAAGGCCGGAGGTCTTTTTTTCTCGGACTCGCCTTACTCTTCTCATGTCAAAAGTAAGCGTAGGATGACAAGCACCAGTCGTTCGAAACGTATGAGCATGATGGGAAACCCTACCCATCAAGATTTGCAAGAAGCGGAAGCGTTAAAAGTACAGGGAAATGCCTGTATGCAACAAAAGAAGTATGACCAAGCTAAGGAATACTATACCAAGGCATTGGAATTGACGCCCATGGGGCCAACTTCCCACGTGTTTTACTCCAATAGAGCTGCTGCCTTGTTGAGTATGAGGAATTTTACAGAGGCAGTGTGGGATGCGGAAAGGAGTATTCAATTGAAACCTGATTATCCCAAGGCGCATGCAAGGTTGGGCTTGGCACGTTTCTTGCTGGGTCAGTATCAAGATGCAGTTGAATCTTATACGAGAGCTGTTGAACTTGAGCCGACCAACGTGACGTCTATCTCTTATTTGGAGAAGAGTAAAAAGAAAGTTGCTGCTGCATCACTTGGCACTCGAAATGTATCATCATCATCTGTTGATAAGGAAAATGAATATGATGATATCGATGATATCAGTCTTTCCTCGAGAAGAACCATCACACAAAGAGCCAAGGCCACGGTGGCAAAAGTAAATTCCAGAAGGCTCTCCATCCATGCATCCAAATCTTTTGCAAGTCAGCAGTCTGATTTTGCGCCTCAGGAATACCTCCCACAACAACAAAGTGAACCATCGTTTGACGTATCGCTGTCAGAAAACAAGCTTGAAGAAGCGAATCGATACAAAGTCGAAGGAAACAAAGCCATGGCACGCCGTGATTATACCCAAGCCATCCAGCACTACTCCAAGGCTCTTAGACTAGCCCCCGCAGGACCACAATCTCACGTGTATTTTGCGAATCGTGCTGCAGCCCTCTGTTATTTGGAGCGATACGAAGAAGCAGAACTCGACGCCGAGCGAGCATTGGCGTTGGAACCTGAATTTAGCAAGGCACATGCAAGGCTAGGATTGAGTAGATACTTTTTGAAGGATTTCCAAGGGGCTGTGGAAGCCTATGAAAGTGCTGCTATGTACGATCCAGCTAATGAGAGTAATCGCATTTATTTGGCCAAGGCAAAATTGAAGCTTGAAAGGGAGCAATCTACTGCGGCAAGAGAGTGAGCGTAGTAAACTAATATATCGGACACAATCTTTCTTTACGAAACAATGCTGCATTCTCAGTACTGTATATGCAATATGAATCCCTTACTTTACAATGCATATTTTTGACAAGTCATCCTATCTAATACGTGTAGCTACGTCACCTTTGCCGTTCCTTCATCGACTTGTAGCAACTGCTACCCCCTCTTGCTCTCTCAGACGACTACCTTCTTCCCGTGACGTTGACGACAAGAATGAATCATACTCCTTCTTTTTCTCCTTCCGCTCATCAGCATGATCATCATCCACCATGGACATTTCCATATATATTTGCTGTTCACCTGTTGACACATAATCACACTCCTTCTTCTGAACATCCTCCCTAACTCGAAATCCCACTGACTCATACAAGGCAATCGCACCTACATTGTCTTCCTCCACAAACAATCCCACAACACCCGAATCAACATTCCATTCTTTCCCATACATTCTTACTGCTCTCACTGCACATTCCACCAATCTTTTCCCAATCCCCCTTCTTCTATGATTGGGACTCACTACCAAATTCACAATACAAGGCACAAACACCTCCTCTTCCTCCTCCTCCTGTTCACTTTCTGAATCCATTCCAACACACTCCTCCAACGTAACTCTTGGACGTTTCAACATCATCAACTCACAAAATCCTACTGGTTCAACATCATCCTTTCCAACAAAACATTCCATATCTTCCAAGGCAGTCATGATGAAATGAAACATCATTTCCCTTTTAGGCGTGAGAGCAAAATTCCAATCTTGCCACCAGGCTATATCCTCCTTGTAAAAATCCAAGGTTGTCTTCACGGCTCGTTCTACCTTGTTCCTATATGCATCGTTGTGAATCCAAACATGGTTTAACCAAATGGAATGTAAAGAGGTGTGGCTACTACTACTACTACTACTCTCCAATTCATTGTCCAAAAAAGTACTAGTACTACATGTAGGAGAAGGTAGAGCAAGTTTGGCAGCCAGACGATGGCTCAATTGCAAATGAAGATTGGAATGCGATTTCAATTTGGAAATGTGATGCTTCCAATTCCAAGGAAACGCTGGTATACTGTTGATTCTTGTCGCTGCTGCTGGTAGTGCTGTTGTTTTGGTGCTGGTGGCTGTTTCATAAGATAAGAGATTGACAATGGCTGACAGATCTTGTGGCTGGGTCGTTCGAATGATGATTTGACTCGAAGTAGGAGTAGACATGGGAGATGAAATGGTACTACTAGAGGAGGTTTGTTGTATATTATTGGTGCTAGTAGTAGTAGTACTAGTACTAGTAGTAGTAGGAAATTGCACATCATCTTTGTCTAGCAACGAGGACAAAGATGACAAGCAGGCAGAGCTTTGAATGACGCCACGACGTCCTCTCCTCCAATGACTATCCTTTTTGCTGTAGTGCTTCTGCTGCTGCTGCTGTTGGTACCATTGTATACGGCTACTACTGCTACTGCTCCTAATACTATTCGATGGTGGTAGCAACTTCTTACTCCTATTGTACGAGGAGAGGGTAAATGCCGTGGACGTGGAGTCAAAGCATGCCACCACATTGAAAAGGCAAACAGCAGAGCCAAAGAGTAATACTGCAACATTTCTCGTCATTTTCACTAGTATTGTCATGATGAGAATAAACACTGTTATGTATGCATGTGTGTATCTATGTATGTTTTGCTCTTGGCAATGATACTACTGATGATCTGCCTGTCTTGTTTCGTTTTTAGTAGTGTATTGTTAATGACGACGAAACGTAATGATGGCACGTTTCTTTCTAGCTTTCTTTTTTTCTGAATGGCGACCTTTTGCCTGTTCTATTCAATCAATCAATCAGTCAATCAATCAATCAATCAATCTCGAAGGAAGCTTTGATGCTGGTAATTTATCTATCACAGACAGCTGATTGAGAAGATAAAGGATGAAAATGATGTGTAGAAAGAAAGAGAATAGAAACAAGATAATATAAACGAGTATGTGGCTGGCTGTACTTCATATGCCAACATTCAAGCAAAGCCTCCCCCAGGCTCCCCCCAGGGGAATGAAATGATAATTCATCTGACGTGTACTGGTGTGTACGAAAGTACAGTGTAGCGAACTGTCAAAACGGAACTCCAAGAGGTGACGTCATAGAAATCTAAGACTTCGTACAGTATGAGGAGTCCAATGTAACTACAGCGTATTACGTACTGTAGGCACTACTATGTAGTAGACTGTAGACACTCTAGCTTTTCTAGAGAGAGGCAGACACTACAGTACGTAGGCACAACAAAACAATAGTGGTAGTCAAAAATAAAAACTGACACTTATCATACTGTACACTTATGTCCTGTGTTCTCACTTGGGGGCTTATATGACAATCGACTATTCATCAGTATCTTTTATCAGTTTAATATTTTTGACTCCCCAGACTGAAGAACTGTGACTGATACATGTTGCAAAGTGGCTGAAGGAATATGTGTACTACAAGTAGTCTTTGCTCGTATCAAAAATGGAATACCGCCGCAGCAACTGTTACAACAATCAACAATCAATTTATGGATCAAACCATATTACTACTACATTTCATCATTCCATATTACTCAGCCATACATTCATTGCAACATGTCAAACAACAAATCCGGCCAAAATACTTCAAATGGCACGACCGCTCCATGTCCTACTACCACCAACTCTCTGAAGTGCAACCGACGTGGATGCACTACTGAAAATGAAGCTGTGTATAAATGCCCTGGATACAAATGTGATAAGGACTTCTCCCTTTAGCAATCTGTTTTTCTAATTCTAACAATATTTTACGTTTTATAGATAACCTTGGCATTTTAAGTTGTTTAGATAGAAGTATTAGAGTTTTTGGAAGAGACGGGTAAAGACGGTGGTAAAGAAGTTATGTTATAAGCCGTGGCCATCAGTGGCTGCTTCAGCCACTTCATGATCAGCATAATTGAGCAAAATTGGGTCTGATGGGAGACGCGGAGTGGCTGATTATTTTCCTTCTTTTGGATGAGAACTCAGTTTTTTTATTTAACAAAAAAATTTGACATAGAGCTAATTTGGGTTGAAAGAAAGCGCAATAAGTATCAGTCTTTATTTTTGACTACCCCTAATACCCAGGTACAGAAATAAATACTCTAGCTCTAGAGAGAGCGGGGCCGCAGATGAACGGTACGTACCTCCATGAGTACGTTTATTTTGTACGCGGTATGCACCCGATCTGCAGCAGTACCACTGAGTTTCTGACTAATTTAGTACTGGATGTCATCATTTTTGTCGTACAGTACAACTCCGACTAAGAAATTTTAAGTAATTTTAAGTAATCCGGCCTACGGAATGGTGGCATATTTTCTACAGGGGATAACGAAATATAACGAAATATAACGAAAGATAACGAAATCACCGAAGGATCACGAAAAGTCATTGGGAATCATTTTTGCACAGGATTATTACAGGGATGTATGTGTATGTTGTACGCTTACTACTGTAGCAGGTAGTACCTACTGTGTAGCGAAAATCGAAAAAGCTTACGATAAACAATAATAAATGTATCCATCCATCACCCCTCCTAAAAAGACAAACACAATATAGAAACACTAAAGCACCAACTACAGTCAGTACCCATCCATCCACAATGAATCATCTCATTCACGTTCTATTTCTTTCCATTCGTTTCATCGCCACTCTTGCTACACAAGAACTCGATCCTGAAACTTTCCATCAGCTGACGACGTCCGGTGAGTATCGAGCAGAACGCGTGCGCAGTCGTCTGTCAATTGGTTGTTGTCATTGATCGCTCTCTATCTGTAGCTAGCTATGGCTTTATTTTTGCCCTCGTTTGGAGAGTGATGCAGTCTCTTTGCGTCTTTGCGTGTGTGCGTTGGAAAAACCAACCGACCGACCGACCGACCGACATTTTATCGACAGATTCGTATGGTACAGTACACTACTCTGACAAGAACCAATGCCTCTTCATTTTCTTTTACATTTTTCAAAAATAATTTCAAAAATCATATTATACTGTCCAATACACGATTCAATCAAAAGGTAAAAATGGAATGGTGAAATTCTATCAATCATGGTGTGGACATTGCATGAGAATGAAACCCGATTGGGATCGATTGGCCCAAGAAGCACCTTCAGATGTCTTTATTGCCGATGTGCACTGTGAAGATCAACAAGATGTGAGTAAAAAGTGCATGACTACGTACATTTTATTTTATTGTTGCAATACGAGACATGAATCGAGAAATGTTCTTTTCTCTTGTATCCAATTCCCAGTATGCTTTTTCATTTACAACACACATTCATTACTGACTTCGGGGCTCATTCTTTCTACTCTTTTTATAGCTTTGTGAAGAAAACAATGTCAGGGGATATCCCACCATCAAATACTGGTTGAATGGGGAAGAACACAGTTATGAAGGTGCTAGATCCTTTGATGATTTGAATACCTTTGTCATGGATGAATTGGCGACCAAGTGCACTTATTCGGATATGGATGGGTGTTCGGATAAGGCCAAGGCTTACATGACCAAATGGGCGGATAAGACTACGGCAGAGAAGGAGAAGGAAGTGGAACGGTTGGATGCCATGGTTGAGAATAGTATGAAGGCTGATTTGAAGAGATGGATTGTGGAGCGTAGTAGGATTTTGAAGAGTGGTTTGTTGTTGGAAAAGGATCTTTGAGGGTGGGCGGTGTGATTCGATCAAAAATAACAAACCTAGGAGGAGTGATATGAGGAACGATAAAAAATGACAAAGATTGAAAATGCCTAGAGTAGTTGTCGGTACATTTGATGTTTGTGTTTTTTATGCATGTATATATGTTGTATATATGCATCAGCCAGGATGCTGATGTTGTTCCATTCGTACAAGTTTTCCATGTTTGTTCTCTCTTTTGTGAAGACAGCATTGCCATGGTTGTGATTTGTGATATGGCAACCACATTTCAAATGATTTCAACGCATCTGCGTTAATTGTGTTCTAATTGTAAAATGTGCACGATGCTGCAAAATTCGAAATTCAGCCCCACGTTTCTCCATCACGCACTTTGGTTAAATTGACTCATGTGTGATCATTTTAGCCTCATCCGTTGGAATGCCCGTTTTCTAACGTCACAAGACATGTACCGGTACTCTCTCTACTACTACTGACTGCTGTACTCTCTCCAAATAAATTCTCGCACATTTTTCTCTCAGTTATGGACATAGACTTTCCCCTTTCTTCTTCTCGTCTCTCCAGACACACACAAAACTTACATTGTATGTCAAACAATTATGTCACCACCCCCTAATCTTCTTTTACAAAAAACGCCCAGTGTAGCCTTTCGTGATGGATCCAGTATTACAATACAACGAGTTCTCCAAGAACTTGAGCGACAGGCAGCCAGTAGGATCCAGGATGGGTTTTCCGAGTTGAATTTCACTTTGGGTGTCATGAATTCTCTCTTGGTGACATTTGTATTTGCTGCCTTCCCAGAATATTTGTGGTTGCTGTATTTATTCGAAGCCATGATTATCTTTCCCCTCATTATAAGATTTATGGTTCAATCTTCTCCTGGTCGGAAAATAGCCTATCTATTAGACTATTGTTGGGTCATGAACATTGCAGGAGTCTTATCCCTCTTTTTCCTCTTTGCAAGAAGGGCCAGTGTGTCAAATGAATTTCGATTCCAAATTTTTCTAGTAGCCTATGGAACAGCTTGTGGACCCCTTCTTGGTGCTACGGGTTTGTTATCCTTTGTCAGTCTCATCTTTCATCATATACATAGCATGGCATCGGTGTTTATACATTTCTTCCCCCCCTTGATGTTTTATATTTTGAGATGGCAGAGTGAGAAGGTGATGGACGCCTGGCCCAATACATTTCATTTGGATTACGATGTTGTTTATTTCCCTGTTGTTGTTGTTGGTGGTGGTGGTAATAGTACAACTAGTAGTAGTGATGGGGCGACGGTTCGAACTACCTTTACTGGCACGGTATTTGGAAATACGTTGATTGCCTATGTATGTTGGTTCGTACCGTATTTCTGTTGGCAATGGTTTGTAGGATTGGATCTACCGAGTAAAAGACCAACAGCAGCAGTTCTTGGGAGGACAAAGAAGGAGGAAATTAGCAGACAAGGAGCTGGTGCTGCTGGTGGTAGTGGTAATGACGATGAGGATGAAGACGATGACGAGGAGGACACAAGTACTCCCGCACCAGCTACTACTATGCCATATTATTATTATGATACAGTATTTCACAAAAACATGCGTAGTGGTCTCTGTATCAAGATTGGAAGTTTGTTGTGGGGCAGGTCGCTGGAAGAATCACAACAACAGGTCAAGTCCAATCAATTTGAAAAGAGGGATTTTATGGTTTACATGATTTGTCATTTTATGTGTGCCTTGACCAGCATGTTGGTACTTGGATATACATGCTATGTTTCAAAATACATCCATGGGTTCTATTTGGTGGCATTGTTGGTCATTTGTACCTGGCGAGGTGCAAGGAGATACACCTATTATGGAACCAAAATGCATGTGGATATTCTCCAGAAATGTTTTGAATCCGAGCTCCAACATAATCCAGTAGTTGTCGTGACTGCTGGTGATGTGTAGTAGATGATAGATAAGATAGATAGAAGAAAGTACTAGCTACAGGGAAAAGATAGAGAGAGGAGTGCTCTTTTGTATCAGAAATTCTTGATACGAAATTGTAAATTGTGGTATTTGTCATTATTATATATGTTCCCAGAATGAAGAAGAAAGAAATCATGACATATGCAGTCATGCATGATGTTAGTACAACAAGAAGTGTTTATAATTTAGTAGTTAGAGCAAAGTTTTCAAAGTTGCTTCATCATGGACAATAGTTCTTTGTTTCGCGTCGTTGCTTCTCTCTCTCTATACGTACTAGGAGTAGTAGAAAGGACGAGGACTTGTTCTTGAGACAAGCAACGAACTACTCTAGTAGACTTCTTGAACACTATTATAAACAGCAGTACTTTTTATTCTTCTTTCAATTCAAAACAAATGGATTGAATATACAGCATGGAATAAATAATACCAACAACAACAACTTCTGATGGGTTTCTTTTTTTTTCTGATATTCTCTCTGTAAAAAGTTAATGACATCCAAGAATATGTCCAGTTTCAAATCCCCCAACTGAATAGGGGCAAAAACTGACGTCTGTGGTGGCAGAATTGGAGGGAGAAAAGGAATCTGATCTATCTCTGTTGTTGAACAGCAACAAATGAAGCACATTGTAGTACGAGCCGTCTGCTGCCGTCGGTAATCGGCACGTTACTAATTTTCTTCTCACATTCATCCTGAAATTATAATCCATCTTTCGTCAAATCTTTCACTGCATCTTCATCCTCTCCATGAAGGTCTCCACATCGACATTAGCGGCCATGACCCTCCTGGCAGCACGAGTATCTGCATTTACTGCTGTTTCTCGCACTACTGCCCTGCCCCTGTCCTTTCTTGCCGCCACTCTGGACAAAAGCCACACCATCAGTTTTGGCTGCAGAAACTCTTTTGTCTCGTCTCCTCCTTCAGCAGCAGCGGCCGCGGGAACAAACCAACACCGTGGCAAGATGAATAGTCAGACGGTACACTTCATGTCCACGGAGACAGAGACGGAACCCACTGCAAATCCCCAACCATTGAAAACCAAAACACGACGAATTTTATCCGGTGTACAGCCAACTGGATCGCTTCATTTGGGAAATTATTTAGGTGCCATCCGACAGTGGGTTGAGTTTCAAAACAAAGAATGCGAACCTAAAATTGAAGATGGGGTCAAGATTGTGACGGAAAATTATTTTTGTGTGGTGGATCTTCATGCCATTACCATGCCTCATGATCCAACGGAATTGGAGGAGAGTACCCTTAGCAGTGCTGCGTTGTATCTTGCTGCAGGTACGTTGCGTGTGGATGGATTGATTGATTGTAGTAGAGACGTTGGTTGCGGTTGGTATATACTGTACCTTTTTGTTTGGCATTGTTTGTTTCTAACCCATGTGGATACCAACCTTCCTCTTTCGTTCATCCATTCTTTGTTCTTGATTATAATCCTCTCCACCTTGATTATATATCCTGCTTCTTCAGGAATCGACCCAGAAAAATCCAAAGTCTTCATCCAATCGCACGTACCAGCACATACCGAACTCTCCTGGCTCCTCAACTGCGCCACACCCATGAATTGGTTGGAACGTATGATCCAATTCAAGGATAAGTCACGAAAGGCCGGGGCCGAATCGGTAGGTACGGGTCTCTTCACCTACCCCGTACTTATGGCAGCCGATATCCTACTGTACCAAGCCGATCGAGTACCTGTGGGGGAAGATCAGCGTCAGCATTTGGAATTGGCCAGAGATATCGTCAGGAGATTTACCGATTTGTATAATAAGGGAGGAGCATTCAAGAAGAGGTGTAAGAAGGCGGGTATTCCTTCTTATCCTACCTTTACAGAGCCGGAGGCGATGATTGTGAAAGCAGGTGGGGCAAGAATTATGAGTTTGACAGATGGAACGAATAAAATGTCCAAGTCGGATGCGAATGATGCGTCGAGGATCAATGTGTTGGATCCTCCCGATTTGATTCGGGAAAAGATTAAGAAATGCAAGACGGATGCGGTCAAGGGGTTGGAATGGGACAATCCGGAAAGACCCGAGGCTACCAATTTGTTGAATATATATTTGGCGGTTCAACCGGGTAGGACCAAGGAGGATATTTTAGAGGAAGTGAAGGATATGACTTGGGGGGAGTTTAAACCAGTTTTGGCAGAGGCGATTGTGGCTCATTTGGAGCCTATTCAGAAGAGGTATCATCAAGTGAGGCAAGATAAAGAATATCTCATGGGTGTGTTGAAAAATGGATCTGATTCTGCAAACGAGGTTGCAAGTAAGACATTGAGAGCAGCACGAGTGGCCATGGGATTTGTGGATCGTGGCAATTAGTCCTGTAAATAAGAACATGGTATAGGATGCACTATCGTTAGTTTATATATGGACTCATTAGGATTACTCATACATTATACTAGTAGTATAGTTCCAAAACCTGCGGCTACAACCATGGGACCGAGTAGATTCACCATCGTGAAGATGCCACCGGCCTTCCAAGAGGGTGACGCCGAAGTTGGACATGCCGCTTGTTCGTTCACATCACTATCATAGCATCCCGGTGTCGTATCAGACTCGTCAAAGCACTTGCAGGCTGGAGTGGGCAAGCTCCAATCGCAGATTCCTTTCCCACTGCACATGGATGGGCAAAACATGCTGTAATGAAAGAAGAAAATGAATTGCACACCAATTTCAATCAAGTTAGATGTATAGTGCAGAGAGATTTCAACACCCATACTTTTTAAAAAAAAACTTACTTTGGACAGACTTGTGTCAACCTAGGACATTGGACATGAAAGGTTTCACCAGAATTCCCAGTGATACGGATAGTTTCAAAATCTTTGGTGCAAGAAAAGATTCTGTTTTCCACTTCAAAGTCATACGAGAGCGTTTGCTCGTTACATGACGACTTTAGACACACGGCACTCCTTGTTCCACCGGCAGTCACTTCCATGCATTTGCTATCACTACCAAAAACTTCAAACGAAAAATTGGCATCGCCGGTGGCATCGTCACAATCTTGAGCATCAGAGAGAATCAAGGGACAATAATCTGCATGAATGAAGGAAGGTCCAATATGTGATGGTTCAAAATATGTCTGTCTTGGATTTACATAAAAATTCAAATCGCACTTGGCCCTAAACCGATGACTTGGACCACAAGACCAAGTATTGGATTCGACATCGTTGCAAAAGTATCCTTTCCCATAAGCCGGTACCTTTTCATCCACAATGCACTTTTCCTCTACAAATGGACAACCTGCACCCAATCCAAAGGGACTATTGTGAGCATTTCGAAAATTACTCTTGTACCAACCAGTATCCTCCAAGAATGCCAAAGTCAACGGACTGAAATATGCAGCACCATCATCATAAACTGCACTCATAAACTCCGTAAACCAAGTCCTCTCATCAAAATGACTTCCTAGACAATCCGAACTCGTCGGCTGATTCTCCAATCTCGCCCCCTGCAATTCCTGACAATTAAAATGATTCCTTGCCACCTGTGCCACCGTCGGAAGGACAATTTCATAAAATCCCCTCTGAAATTCATTCTCCCCATATTGGACCTTCTCCAATCCAAACTTTACCGTATTCTCACAAGCCAGCGCCATATCCCTCGACTCCTGTCCCGCCACACAAGGCACATTTTCCGTGATGTAAAATTCCTTTTGTCGATTCCTAGGAGTCAATGGCTGACCCGTCACCGAATTCCGAAAATACTTGTACAAATCACTATTCAACCCCAATACATGGGCAAGTTCATGACTCATCACATCCACCATGTTCTCAATGGACTTTTCATGGATCAATCCATTAGTACCCATTTCCATGGTATTCAAACAAACATTTGCAAATCCCACCACCGGTCGATCCGTCACGGGATCAATGGCACAGGGAGAAGAGATGGCCAAAGTCGTCAGGGCGGCAGATTGATTGGTACTACTACTACTAGAAGAACATATTTCCGTCGAACCAATGGATTCCATGGCAGAAACAAAGATTAACAAGTCAGTACCATCCACCCCACCTTTTTTATCATCGGACCATTCGGCTGGATAATCGAATAATTCAAAACAAACATCTGGGGGTAAGACGATATTGGGTGAAGGCACGACAGAAAGCGATTCACTCCACAAAGCTTCAATTTGTGGAAGGACCTTGTGAATGATGACATTTCCCTTTGTTTTCGTGAGAGAATCTGCATTTTGTATATCATTGAGAAGAGGTTCGACATAAAATTTAATACGAAGTGGTCTCCATTGATTCTCCTGGCTTGTTGTCAGTCGATGATGCTGATGATGATTGCTAATGTATTCACCATTGAGATTGTTGTTATTCTCGTCATTATCATTGTAATTAGCATAAGATACATGGGCAAGTGGAGACGGTGGAGTGTATATTCGACGAGCATAATGTTTCTTCTTGGTGTCGTTCTTGTTGGAGGCAGCCAGGATGCAATTTGGCTGACATGCCAAAAGATAGAGTGACACTGCTGCAGATATTACCAGGGATGTCATTATCTTTTATTAGTAGTATTTTATAAAGAAGGATGGATGCTTTGCATGGCAAGAAAGAGTGAGACGGTAGGTCGAAAGGTATTTTCAGTCTTTAGTTTCACTAGTACAGTACTGCATTTGTTCAGTACTTGTACTTACTTCTCTTGCTCGCTCTGCTGCGTTTTATAATGACGATACATTCACCATGATGCAGATGCATGGAATAACAAATTATTGTTATGACTTACAAGACTCGAAAGAAATGGCATAGGTTCGACCTTCATCTATGGACTAACAATAACCAATTTGTGAGTAAGTTTTTGGAGGTTGCATGCATACTGATGTGTTTGTATGTACCAACAATTGACGCGCAAGATGCTGCAAGAAAGAATGATTTTTGGTGCAATATAAAAAATAAAATGTGAGAGGAGAGAAACACGAACGAGTTGTTATGGAGCAGTGGGTCCGTGGGTCCCAAAATATTATCTAAATTAGCCTCCCAGGAGGGGCAGTGATCATAACCAGTGCACCCGATAGCTAGTACACTAACACACTTAGTGTATTTTATTTTACCGAGTGAGTATACCAAATATATACAAACGCACTTTTTTCTGTTGATTTTACAACAATTGCATACAGGTTCTTGAAGATTTGTTTGGTTTTGACAGCGGTGTATGACTCTCCCTTTCTTTTCCAGCATCTATTAGTAGCAGACAACCTGATCATTCCTAATTTCAAGAAGACGAAACGTGCAGCAGTAGAATGGAAGAGAATCTTCTCATGGGAATGCCAATGGATTAGTTTCATCTAGAAAATGATATTTTGGGAAAGAATTTCTGTGGTTCCAATGATGTAGAAACTCAACTCTTTTGTTGTGCTTTCTTTGGACATTTAGTACAGTGTTTTTGTGGATGATGCTACCAGCCAAGAAAGAAATCCATTCATCAAGAAAGTATCATTGATTGCAATGTATTGAAATTATATTATTTGAATCATTTACAACAACAATATGAGTTATTAAGACACTACTAGTAGTACTCCTACATTGTTCCTACGTATAGATCAAGAACAATTAGCATTTGAATTTATTTGTTGGCTTGTCCTCTCTCTATCCTATCCTGTGCGGGTGGCGGGCACATGCTTGCTTGTTGTTCCATGATGAGCACATACACATACACGCACGGGACCTTTTTGTACGGGCACAATTTTTTATGGTATCGCAGCACGTACGCACGCGTGTAGTAGACAAGTACCGTGTAACTTTGGATTCACAGCGAGCATCACTCCCCTCTCTGTTTTCTCTCGGGGCAGCACAAACAGCAGGAAGCAATCACAGAGTACAAATAATCAAATAATATATATAAATGAACACATATAGAAAGTCTACTCACTAATCATCAAGTCACATCAAGTCACATCATCATACCATGGAATCACTGCAACCATCATCTCCGCAATTATTGCAACCTCCACAAGGTACAATCATCACTGCCACCACCACAAACTTCGACGACGCCTCCCAGCAATCAAATAGTACTAACGATTCCGAATGCAATGACGACAGTCCGCCGTTGGTCACTGCTGACATTCAAACAACCGACTCCATCCTCGTGGACAACAATGGGACAGCTACGGCTGCGTCTACGGTGGAGGAGATGGAGGAGAAACGGCCATCGTTGGGAAAGGAAGATGTTTGTGAGTTGGAGGGGATAAATGAGGCTATTATTTCAGGAAACGGGGATACTACTGCTGCTGTGGAGTCTACTGCTGGATGCGTGTTCGATGAACCAAGAGAAAGACAAGAAGAAAAAGACACAGTCCAAAAAGAAATGCTGGACGACGACGACGACGACGACAAAGTAGTCCAAGAAGAAAACGAAAAGGCAAAGATAGACATGGTCAACGATAATGATACACTGCAACAGGACGATGATGATCAAGCTGCACATGACAATGACGTTGCTGCTGCTGCTGTTGCTGTAGAAACTGCAGAGGAACTCTTGGTGCAAGATTCCATTCCATCCCAACCAAAACAGCAACCACTACAACCGCAGCAACAGCCACAACCATCACTACCACTGTCGGCGACGCCAACGCAAGAGAAAACAAAGGACGACGATGCATACCAACAATGTGACAAGGCATTGGAATCTCTTTCCTCCGACGATTGCGATTTCAAACCAAAGGAAGAAATGGAGGACAAAACGAGCAATCTTGTAGAACAATTACAAGAAGAAATACAAGAAAACAACGTCAGTGTGCAACAACAACAAGAACAACAAGAACAAGAACAAATGGACATGCATCATGATGTGAATCCAACAAAGGTTGTGGAGGATGCGCCTGGGGCAACCATTGCTCAAATCTCTCCTCCAGCTCCTTCTGTTGTTGTTGCTGCTGGTGGTGGTGGTGGCGGTGAGGGAACAACTTTATTGGATGAATCCATACTTGTGGAATTACAAGCATCTCTTCAGCATCAAATGACCATAAGAGCAGAAGTCGAGGATAAATTACGTCATCAGGCAGCAGAAATGGAATCTTACAAGAAGAAATTGGATGAATATTCCACATTAGAGGATGAACTTGAAAAGATCAAATCGACACTGACACAATCCAATATAGAAAAAAGTGCACTAGAACAAGAAGTTATGAAATTAAGAGAGGGGAGGGATGATTTGGAACGGAAAGAGGCGGTCTTATCCAATCGATTGAATGATGCCAAAAAGAAAGAGGCCAATGTGTCTCATATAGCATCAAGGTTGGAGGCGGAGAATGAGGAATTGAAAAAGGCATTGAAAGGTTCTCAGGAGGAACTCCAAACGGTAGTAGCACAGAAACAAAAGCTGGAGAATTCCATGGAGAAGCTCAAGAAGAAATGTGTGGAGAGGGTCAAAATGTCGGAAGCGGCTTTGGTGGAGGAACGGAATTTGAATGAAGAACGCAAGAAGAAAATGAAAGTGTTTGTGGAGACCAAGGCGGAAGAATTGAGATCGGCAAAGAGTACAGCGGATGAGATGAAGGCCAAGTTGAAGGAAACTTCGGAGGCGCTTGAGAGTGTGAGGGGTAAGTTGGAGCGTATGACGCAACAATATGAAAATACTTCCATGAAGAATAGGGAGTTGACCAGGGAGATCAATCGAATGAAGAAGAATTCGGAGCAATTGCATCAGTTGGGAGGGAGTTTGGAGATGGAATTACAAAAATCTGCACAGGAGACAGAAGAACATAAGAATAAGCGGTTGACTGCCAAGCATGAACTCATGACAATTTTGAGGAAGCTGGAAGCAGAACAAGCCGTGAGTGGGAAACTGAGGGATAGTGTCAAATTCACATTTACACCCAAAGCTTTGAGTCAACAGCAACTTTTGCAGGAAGGGCTGGAAGATTTTGAGTCGGAATTGGTGAAACTATCCAGACGTTTGGGCAAACCGTTGCCTCCTTCTACCTATTCTGGTGGACATGCATCGACTGAGAATGGTGACTATAATTTGGGCCACCACCAAGATAGTGATGAGCATCAGAATGCGGAGCATGCCGAGAAAAAGAAAATGAATTCTAGATCCGAGGGGGATGCCGCTCGTCTGTTGTCTAGCCTGGAACACGAGACGCAGCAAGTCAGCAAGGGTATAATGGCATTTACTAACGCGGTTGAACGGCTTCATATTCTGCTTGATGCGAGTGGGGAAAAATCTTGTGTGAATACTTTAAATGAGATATTTGGAGTGTTGGCTGCGGCGAGAGGTGACGTTCGTCCAATAGCAGCTGCCGGTAGTTCGTCTAGTAGTACGGACAACGGAACTGCGCATGTTGGTGAAATTGTAAGCTTTGAAGATGAGGATGGCTCCTTTTCTGGTTCTCCTGTTAACAAGAAGAGATCTAGTGAACGACATGGCCTCGTTGGACAAGGAAGTTAGAGTTGCCAACACCTGTACGACGTTTGTCTTGAATTTTCGACACGCGCGCAAAACTAAAATGACATTAAAAATAACATGACTGCAGTGTACTACTACTACTACCTGTTACAATACCACCGTTGATCATTATGAATAACATATAATATTTAATTATACCGAAAGAAAGATGCTGAACGTTGCCACACAAAGGACTAAGAATACCAACGACGTAGAAAGACCCAAATTCGCAGAAGAAGAGGAGCCAGTGTTGGCAAAGTCTGGGGCTGTCGCGATTGGTGCAGTAGCATTACCAGAAACATTAAGATCGAATGAATCGTAGAACCAATTCGAAGCAGTGTTGGTTACCACTGTAACTTCAAGGAACAAGTTAGCTTCAGCAGGATAGTTCAACTTCACCGTCACCCTTTCTTTGGACTTGGAGCTCACATGGGTGATACCCACAACACCACCGGTGCACAAATTAGACTTTTTGGAAAATGTCTCCGTGCCTACAAGAGCAGTTGAGACATTCTCTCCGTTTTGGCCACTGAGCCTGATGAGAAATCCCATGAACTTGGACGCATCCGTACGGATCAAAGTTAGCGTGTGGTCAATGTTGACTCCCATCGTTGTTGGCGAAGAAGGGTCCATCTCCGTCCCGCCCCAAAATAGGCCAAAGTTTGCCTCAGAAAGTGAGCGCCTTGAACCACCATGACCTCTAGAAATGGCTGTGCCAGTTTCACAGTGTCCTGCCCCATTTGGGTAAGCATGGCCTCTCTCAATCATGTACTGTGCTGAGAAAAAACAAAATAGAAATGGTACAAAACTCCACCATGATAGTACTATTCCAACAGATTGCATACGCATGTTCTTACTGATGCTTGATTTTCGTGGGAGTAATGATGAAAAAAATTGGCCAGCCAGCAAGAAGTATCGTTAAAGAGAGATGAGAAGAACGAGATGGTGCCTCAAAAGTATGATTCACCAACTTCAGAAGGAAGGATGAAGGAACATCTCCCAAATGCGAAATGATCTGACGTCTGACGTCATTTCTGTCCAAGTTGCGAGATTCGGTAACTCGTGTATGACATGTGCTCACTTATTGCAAGAGTTCTTATGCACATGCCTTCTTTGTGGATGTAGCTGCGCTAAATAATGTCGTAAGTCATGATAGCTACTGTACAGTACATTTGGTCTTTGTAGCCGGTCACGTGTTACCCTTCTCGGGGCATCATCCTGGACTAACGTAATACTGTACCGTACCTCTGCCTTTCTGACTCTGTACAGAGTACAGTACAATAGCAGCAGAAGTAGCCTGTAAGATGTCTGTCAGATATGATGTTACAGCACTTAGTTTTGGGTAACAAGTTACCCCTTCTAACTAAGGGGCCTGGGTAACTACGTGGACAGAATAACACTGGTGTGTGTATCTTCAGTTTGTGTACACGGTATAATCCAACATAGTTTCGTTTCCTACCCATGATGCGACAGCTCCTAAAAAAGAACTCTGTGATGAGCTGTTTCCATGATATGGTATTGTAGTAGTAGTAGCCACAATGATCTCTCTCGCTCCAAGAATCATGATTTCCAGCACTGCACGTAGTACCTCTAGAGGAGTAGTCTAGTCGCAGATACTAGCAGCTATACATCTACAAACCCCGACAGAACGTTGGTCGTAAAACAAATCCCTCCGCATTGAGATGCTGATCTGTCGAAACATTGTTATATCCAAATTGGCTCCTCGTCAAGGACAACAAATACAGCTGATGCACGGGTGTGTGATGTCGTGGCGTGGTGAAGAACTACTCAGCATTAAGAAAGAAGGAATACTAGCCTTGATGGCTGGCTAGGACGACGAGGCAATACTACTAGTACCAAGACAATATTCTTTTGTTTGGTGGCTGGCACTAGTACCTGCCACTGTGTTGGTTGGCTGTGCTCCTGGCAATGGTCGTTGCCTTCTACTGAGTAAAGTTGGTCCTGCTGCTGCTGCTGCTGCCGCTGCTGGGGTAGGCGGCAGCAAATCATCAGCATTGCACCAGAATTTGTACTACTGCTCTAAGACTTGGTTATCGTACAGTCGTCTTAAAGAACGCTCTCTTATTGCTTGGTGTTATGATGTTCCAAGCAGATAACGAACTATTCGTGATCTCGGACTGGGATGAAGGGGGGTAGGTGAGAATCACGAATATCAGGGAAGAAGCAACTTCCTCATGCTTAGTAGACTCGCATAATCCCGACACCGCGATGAAATCTTTCCATTCTTCCATAGTGGTGCTATTGAACACACACTGCCGATGTGGTTGTCATGCAAGACGAACGTGTTGAAAAGTAGTACAAAGTGTCTAAAGTGCAAACCATGGGTGAGAAACTCAACAATCGGTTATCTTGTACAAAGTGTCAAAGAAGTACAAGAAACCAAGGACCATGAAATCCTAATCGATACACTGCACCGCACATGCTCGATACCTTCACGACTGCTTTCGAGACGATAAACACAAAAAAATCCATTATTTTCAATCTATTTAGTAGTAATTACATTCCAATTAAGCATTAGTTTTAGTAATTTGCTTGTTCTTGTACTTGTTAGGCTTTGGTCCAGGGAATCGTCCGTATTTCTCAACCTTGGTCTGGATCTTACTTGGAGCCCTATGACGAACACCAAGCGAAGAAACCAATTCCTTGTATCTCTGCACATCCTCCTTAAACAAATAGTTCAAAAGACGACGACGCTTATTCACAAGTGCCACAAGTCCCCTCCTGGTGGAAAAATCCTTGGGGTGTTGCTTCAAGTGTTCGGTAAGATAAGAGATGCGCTCGGTCATTCCAGCAACCTGGTATTCGGGAGATCCGGTATCGTTTTCGGAACGACGGTGCTTGATTCTCATGGCGGAGATGCGCTCGTTCAATTCTTCCCATGCGGGGGCAGAGACGGAGTCGTCTCCGAGCTCGGGTTCGTCAATGTCTCCTACGTTTACAATAAAGTCCTCCGGTGCTGGTTCGTCGACGTCGTTGATTTCGTCTGCAGCGTCGGCAAAGAGGGGTCTAGAAGCCATGACGGATCTTGTATTCTATCGGGTGGAGGCAACATGACAAAGTAAAGAAATGAATGAGTGAGCGAATATGTAAAGATAGTGAGTGAGTGAGTGAGTGAAAAGGCGTATGATTGTGTTACAAAACAAGGCGTTGTACTCCATAAGAAAAACACATGCACTTGCTCCTCTATAACAATTATCGTCCACTGAATGGTCCGACGCACGGATGGACCGCAGCTTCTCGGTTATCGCTATTTTCCCCACTCTTTCAACATATCAAGTCGCCATTTTCCATTAGAGCAACAACAAGTCTTCCCGTCCAGGAATATCCGAGAGGGCACATACTATCTATTCCTTGCAGGACCTGGCGTGCGTGTATGTATGTGTGTGGAAGTCCATGTGTGATCATCGCCCATTGTTCATGTCCGTTTCCCAGAAAGAAGAAGGAGAAGGAGGAGGAGAGGGGCAAACGAACATTCGAAAAAGAACTGACTCACCAATTGCATCATGGGAGCAAAAGCGCTGGATGCCGAAACAGTCGCAAGGACAAGAAGGAGCACACTCTTTGTATACATGTTGGTTATTATTATATATATTTACACCTTGCTGTGTTGAATCGAAAGTTGTGCTGGCCGTTGCAAAGGAGTGATGTGATATAATAAAACGCTAGGAAGTTTTGTATGGAAGAAAGAGGGATCCTCTATGCGTAGTCCAGTGAGTAAGGAATTACGTTTGTACGTCTGTGAAGGGTTTCTTACTTATATTTCACATACAGAGCACACACATACATCAGAGATTTTATTTCTCGCTTGATTGCTTTCTGTTTGTTCCATGTAGAGGTGTGTAGAGTTTGTACGAAGAAATTGTGGAGAGCGATGGTTTGGGTTTAGGGTTGTACGTTACACGTTACCACGCAGATGAAAAAAGAAAAGAACGGTGTGGAGATAGCGTTCGTTGACGGTCAGACAAACGTGGGCTGACTCTGAAAACACATAAGGGATGGATGGTTCTAAGAATACCAACTACAATACCGTAGAAATGTACCAAACGGTAAGTGCAGTGAAAATATTTACCAAGTGCGTCAGTAGTCACTGAAAACAGTTAGCGTGCCCGTCGTACATTACAATAGAGTACGATCCATCCGTACTACTACCTCCGTCCTGGTAGTACCTACTGCTACTGTACTATTGCGCTGTACGTAGTGGTACCCTTCTGGGTACAGTACCACAAAATATACTAAAAGACCCCGAGGCTTCAAGAGACCCAAGACATCCATGACATCAAAAACTAAAACTCTCATCAAAATCTACCGCTACTGAGTAGTAGTATTACGGAGTATTTTTTACATTACCAACAACACACACAACTTTCCTGTCTCCAATACTTTCAATAAAAAAAAGATTATATGTTTTGCACCTTTTAATCTCTCATATAATTGAACTTTCTCCGTCCGTTCTCTCCTTGATCATCCAACCACCTATATTCATTCATTCCTTCATGATCATGCAAAACAAGATAATATTACTCTTCTCGTCCATTACCCTCTCCACACTTACTTTTTCCTCGACGAATGCCTTCTCAATTATACACGGTCGTCCTCACATCACCGCAGCATCAACATCACCTCATAAACATGTACTAACAAAGATCCAAGCCACAACTCCCAACCAAGAAACGTCATCATCGGCATCCAATCAGCATGACGAAAACAACAACGCCGATCAACAAGAAGAACAAGACAGCAATGAAGCATCTCTCATTATTGGAAAAGAAATGGGCCAAGCACTTCAAAAAATTGCCACCGAAGCAGGATACCTCGAAGCAGCAAGAAAGCGTAACCAAGAGGCTAAATTGAAGTTGATGCAACAGATCGAGCAAGAAGAAATGGAGGCGGAACGGTATCGAAAGGAGGTAGAGGAAAGAGGAAGTGAGGGAAATTTTGGACCACAGGATATGAGTACCTTTGTCGGATTCAAGGAGGATGGGTTTGAAGAGAGTGAGGGGAATGATGATATGGGTGGATGGAGTGAGTTGAAAAAGCAGCAAGGGGAGGAGCAGCAGCAGGAGGAGGAGAAAGAAGAGCCTAAATTATTTTTGTTTGGGAAGGACGGTGGTGATGGTGATGATGATGATGATATTATTACTACAAGTGGTGGATCGGGATTGATTTTGTAGTAATATGGAAATAAATTTACATGAAATATTGTGGGGGATGAGGCCAAGAAGAAACGACGGGCAGGTGGAAAGATGGGGGGAGGGTCGTCATTATGGTCAATCATTCAATCAATTGTATGTTTATTACCAGCAGCACTGCAAATATTGCATGTAAGAAGGAACAAATGGAGACATTTCGTTCAAATGCAACAACTATAAAAAACAATTACGAGTACAGTATTACAAGTACAGTACGTCCGTCGACAAGCAAATAAGTAGAACTAGAGTGTTTGCACGTTGCAATCAGAGTACAGTCTCTGTCGCTCACTTTAGTGTGTACGTGAGTTCCTCGCCTCTTGCTCTTCTGTTTGAGTGAACCAATGCTTTCAGCGCGCAACTTTTACACAACCAAACTGATATCCAAAGCTCAAGACTATGTCAGACTTCAGATTGCATGGAATAGATGTATTTTGTTTGTTTCTTTAGTAATGTGTACTTAGAATAACTGATTTTAACAATATGAAAATTACAAACCAATTTTGTCATGATGAAATGGTCATAGACAGTATTCTCCATACTCCATTCATGGAAATAAAAAATAAAGCTTCAACTGCCTGATGACACTTTCCTTTCATTCATCTTTCCCCTGAGATATGTACCAATACCCAAACCTAAAGGTTTTCTTCTGCCCTTTGTTACTCCTGCTAATTCATTGACTTTTGATAACAAGACTGTTGACTTGATATTGTCAGCTATTTTCTTCACCTCTTCTCTTGTTTAATCTCCCTTCTTCAGAGACTGGTACTGTGGTGCATCACTCGTGCAGAACTCAACTAGCTCCACTGCACTTTAAATCTTTGTCCTATTCTTTGAATCCCCCTGCAAAATTGGCAAAGTAATAGTAGTATTTTTCATGCTGGCCTTGCTATTGCTATGTATAAATAGATGAGCACCACTGCTGTAGTATTGTTCCACAAGGATACTCCTGTGAATAGTTATTCCCTTCAAGTCAGCTTTATTTGCATCGGAAGCATATGCAGTAAACTGAATTGCTTCATTTATGGTGCAGACATTTAGCACAGGATATGATGTTGAAGCTATTTGCCATGATGTATGATGTCACCTCTAACTTCCTTTTCTAGCACACTCAAGAAACTAGAATCATCGCCATCTAAACCTTGATATTGTACTGGTGCCATGTTATTTCATTTCCTTGGTGTTGGTGTTCTTCTTGTTGCAGTAATATCTCAAAGATGATGATTAAGGGGTGAATCAACATCAAGAAATGATGTCAGAATTGTCTGCAGGACAAAATTCTGCAATGATATATCCTGAGTAATTGATGTGAAGCTACTGACTATGCATGTCAATTTGCTTACTTTACTAGTCATCAGTTGTTGAGTTTTGTCAGTGCATCCAAAAGATGTATCCACATGCTCATCAGTTTTGCTGTAAATTCAGATAGTATCTTCTTGGACCAAAGTTCCAAGACTCCTACTGTTGATGGTGATGGTGAAGCTCTATCTGAATTTTTTGCCTTTGGTGCATCATCTTCAACTTTTGTAACAACAGGTTGATAAAGACCAAAATTATTTTTAGCATCACAATGGTACATGACCATAGAAGCAGCTCCTGTACTAACTAGAATTGGTCGAAGGTCTCCTCCATGCTTCATGGTAGGTACCAGAGTAAATGGCTTGGTTCCCACTCTGGCATGGTTTTCCCCCAAAATTCAGTTGTACATTTGACAGCATATTATTTCAAGGACAATTGTCCAATTACTCTCTTTAAAATATACACAGCATTCATTCAATACATGTGCAGCCTTAAATTAATGAAATGGATAAAATTGAACAACTATTTCTCGAGATATAGCTCATCCCAGTTGGTACTATTGTATCCTGCTGGGTACCAAGAAACGTATTTTTTTCATTTCAGTCATACGCGCAGGCCTCCCCCCACCCGTGCCACATTCATGGTGGTGTATGATGACTGCAAAACAATAACAAATTATAAAATATCATAACACATGAAATCATTGTAAATCATTCTATTCACAAAGAAATGGCCCCAGTTCGTAACACAAGATCCAAAGCAGCAGTGCAGGCTGCCAGAAAGGCTGCCAAGGCATCCCGATCTGCAGAAATGAAAATTCTCAAGAAAAATGTTACTAAGTCACTTGTCGCGACAGTCCTAGAGAAGGAAAAGGAGAGAAGGAAGGATGGTAAAGAGAGGTTGCCAAAGGAATACTACAAAAATCTATTGTCTTCTTTTACTACTGTTATCCCTACTCTAACAGAAAAATCCCTAAAGAATGCAGTTGCCTACCAGAAACGGAAGAATATCCTTCTACAGCATTCAAATGATAACAGAGGACAAGTCAAGAGCACACCAGCATATGAAACATTGCTTCCAGCCCAACCAACATCAGCTGACAAACCGTCTAAGAACATTAAGACAAAGTCCTCCTCCCATACGCAACTCTAAGGTCATGATAACAAGGGAAGGCCCGGCAAAAACAAGATCCGGACTACAAAGAAGATAATTTACTGTGATGCAGTGAATGAGATAACTCAGTTGTCTGCAGAAGTGAGAAAGAAAGAAGGTGCATTGACATCTGAATCCTTTCAGAAGATTGTCAGTGAGGTGCAGAAAAAGAGGAACTCACCTAGTGATTTTGAGATTAAATGAAGTACAGTCAAGAAGAGAATTCAGAAGAACAAAATCCTTGTAGAAGCTCATGAAAATGAAGGAGGATTAGACACTCCACTTGCTGAGATCAAACCATGGATACCAGTTGAGATGATCGTTTGCATGCCAAAAATGAGACAGTCACTTACCAGCAATGATATGGTGCATCTCGCTAACTCCTCCATTGAAGGAACAGAGTATCATAAAAACTTATTAAATTCAAGAAGAAAAGCAAAATTGATCAAACTAAAAATATGTTGGGCATGGTTGGGCGTAATTACATAACTGGATTCATGAAACATTAGGGCCATATACTGTCATCCAATAAAGCACAGAAGTTTGAACTTGACAGAAGCAGATGGACAAGGTACTCTAACTTCAAGCATATGTATGACTGCATCAAGGATGCTCTCATTACATGCAGTTTAGCTGAGAGGTTTAATGAACCAGTTTGGATGAATAAAGATGGAAATGTAGTTGAGAAACAGGAAGATGCTTTTGGACAAAAATGTACAATCAGAATTACTCACCCTGAATACTGCCTTGTTGGTGACGAGGTGGGGGGCAATACATCTCAACAAGGTGATGGTCATGTAGGGGGTAAAAAATATCTTTGTGAGTGCGGATGCATTCCACAACAAAAAGCAAGTAAGAAAGAGAAAAAATCACAGTGATAGGTTTTACTAAACTCAAGGGTGAACCTATAACGTGTGTTGTGATAATTGAAGGAAAAGAAAGACAGATTGATGTTGAATTGGGTGTTGACTATTCAGCACATTGGGAATGTAGCGTAGAAGATCCTGTATTCCTTTTAAAGATATGAAAAAAATCACAGCAGGAAACATGGTTGTGTGGTGAGTTTATTGTTGGTAGTAAACCAATCAAAGACTAGATATACAAGAAAGAAATGGAGAGACGAAAAGCAGAGGAAGAAAAAGACAAAGAATCAAGGCACACCTTGAAGCTAGAGCTCTAAAGGAGAAACAAGCTTCAATCAAAAAGAAAATGACAGATGCACAGCGCAAGAAGAACAAAAAGAAAAAGAGGATTGCAGAGGAAAAGCAGAAAAAATACAGCAACAGCAGTACATCGCAAGGTACAACAAGGCAGTCGAAGTCATGGAGAACAAACCAGAAAGACATACCTGGAATGTAAAGGATTACAGAATGATCCTGGTGGCTTTAAAGAAGAAGAGTGACGGTGCTTTGCTATCAACATTACCTGAGTTGTCTGAATGCTATGATAATTGGAAGGATCATGTCACTGGATTGATAGCAAGGGAACAGACACAGGTCGAATGTGGTGGAGGAACTGGAGAAGTGATTTACAAGATACAACTGATTCTACCTTGCGTTCACAGATACTTTTGTAGTACTGAAAAAAATCTGTAGGGTCTACGGTGATAGTGTACTTGCATGGATCAATCTCGCCTCGCCGAATTTCATGCGTACTTCAATTGAGTGTAATTCTTTCATTTGAAGTGCTGGAAGTATGAAAGGTACATAAGTGTGATCGTTATATAAAAATTATGATTTAGCCTTAATTTGTAATGAATTGGTGATATTTCTGAGTCTTTGTTATACTTTGGTTGTCTTCCCAGGCCTGAAAATTAGGGGGGACCAAGCCATTTCTTTGGGTACGGAGATAATAAACAACTCATCAATGAGTCTCTATACATCTTCCATAACATAATCACTGATGGCCAAAAAGATTGGCAGTGATGGCACCAGGAATATTCAGGGTAGTAGGATTGAATTGATCAATATACTTATCAATATTTGAGCCCATAGCATGTCCAGATCTGGCAACTGTCTCTGTTTCTGATTTGTCTCTATGCATACAGAGTTATTCTGTTGATGATCCTTTTCTGAAACTTCTCCCAGAATAGTTTTTTACAAGATTCTTGTCTTCAATGGAGCTTCTTATTGGTGATGCTGTGATTTTACTACTGACAAGATCACTCCGCAAAGAATATAACTGAGGAAAATAGAACCCACTTGTTGTACTAGAAGAAAATTGAATCACTTCTATACAAGCCATCCTCTACAGACCAAAATGAATCAAGAGAATGATGAATGTCAGCTAAGTATGAACCATATGAATACTTTGTGTGTACCATGATCTGTGAATATTTTTTGTAGGGTCTTTGGATTCATCCAGAGTGGCACTGGCTGCAGCAGCATGAAAGAATGGATCATCAATGGTATCACTGATTTTGAGGAACTGAACCTCACCACCTCTACCTACAGCATGATATGTCAGTGATAACCAGGCACACTGTTGTAAAACATCTCTTGATCATGAAAGATTAGATTTTCTGTAGAAATGGATAATAAGACTTTCATCAAACATTACACACTTGGTGGCTGAGATACATTTCTCACCTTAGTTCATCTCTGCAAATGGATTTTAAATCAATAGTACTAGTTCCATTTGAGTAGTTTCTATTAGTTATATCAACAAGGTAGATTGGGCAGATTTGGGGGTCACCAAAAGTTTCTTCAGCTGAAAATTGTGCTCGTTCTATATCCTTCTCACAGGTATTGTAAAGTACTGGCTGCCATGTAAGAACCTCACTTTCTTGCTGAAAGTCTTGATGCGGCACCAGGAACTTTTCCTTCAATGGAGTTTTTGCTTTGGAAATATATGACACAATGGATGTGAATAAAAGATGACCTGCTGGGTTATTGGTGGTTGGTTGCAAATCTTCAATCTTGGACCCTTCAGGGCCTCCGAACCACTGTGGCACCAGAGCACCAGTGTCACTTGGGATTTAGGGTCGGATGACTTTTTTTGTATCATCTACAGTACAGTATGATGTAGTGTATGTAGTAGGTAGTAACCTGGCTGGTACTCTAATTATATATATGATGTATTCTAAGTAGTTTTTCACAGATATATTTGCTTGTACTGTAAAAATTACTCTACTATCTACATATGAAGTCATGTGTGGAATTTGTCAAGAAGCACGGAATTATATTGGGATTGATAAATGGAATAAATCATTTGACAGATATGCAGGAAATGGTGTGAAAGATTGTTTTCTTACAGGAACTAAAGAATGGCGCTATGTTGCCAACAACAATGGCAAGGCTTATGAGAGAGGCACAAAAAAAGTAATGTGCATGGTGAATCAATCCAAATCCTCATAGACAATGGATCGACATCAATACAAAATGAACTACAGAAACAATTTGTTCCACAACATGAATAAGTTCAACAACAGAATCAGAAGTTTCTGGCAATTGTGCTACATACAATCAAGTTTCTTGCAGCAAGAAAATTACCAGTGTTTGGTGATTCATCGTCAGAAGGCTTGTTAGTTGATACAATAAAACAGATACATGGTCTACATTACCCAGCAGTTCTGGCTCATCTTGATTTAACAAGAAGTTCTCCACATAGTAAACTGCCTTTTTTTGTAAGGAATTGCCAGGACATTTTATATTGATGTTGTTATGATCACAACAAGTGGTGAATGTTGCATCCTGATTGACAACAAATGGAAGAGGAACTTGGTCTGTGTTGTATCTCCTTTCTGGTGGGAACCTTCCCCAAAGGGGGTGATTATCATGTCTACCATTCAAACCTCAACAACTTCATGAACTGTTTAAAGTCTTCAATGCAATCTTCTGCTGTTTTTTCTTTCCCGCACTTTCTTTTACAAAACTTAATTTTCTTTCTAGTCCTCATAAATTGTCTCATCCATCCATATGATGCCTCAAAAGAGAGAAAGAGAACCTTTACAGCAGAGAATAGACAACAGTACAACAATACAGAGAATAGAATACAGTGCAGTGTTACCTTACAATGTCACATAACTGTATATGAAAAGTTCTGTACAAAAACTAAAACATACTACTACAATCTACAGTGGGTACAGGACATACTTAATTTTTTGAAAGTTATGAACCTTCATCCATAGATTATTAGACAATTAACCTGTTGAGCCCCCCAAAACTGCTTAATTTTTTGAAAAAATGAACCCCTAACATCTTATAAGGCAACATTCTTATAATAAGTGAGACTGGAGTAGTATCTGTCAGAGACTCTTTTAGGGTTAGGGTTAGGGTTAGGGTTAGGTTGAGGTTTATTTCCTAGCCCTGAACCTAACAATTCTTGAAAATGGCCACAATCACTAGAAGGGTTTCAATTAAAGTAGTTGGACCATCTCTTTTTAAAGCTATTTGGGACAAAATGATGCCTGGGACTGTTGGACAGATTGTTGCCTAGAGGCAGAAAGCAAAAGAAATAAAATTATCAACATATGGAAATGATGTCAATAACATGATGACTGAACTTTTCAGTATCAAAGGTCAAGTCAATGATCTTGGAGGGGCATTTGATGATTACCTTGGTGTGTGTTTCTTGCCCCTGATCTGGGGGTCCTGATAATTTTTTGTAATAACTTGATCCATACAAAGCAGTCTGGTTACTACATTAGTATTATCACTGATTCGTCCTCAAAACTGCTGTGCTTTGAGGCAAATTATATCTTGTAACTTCAGGGCAATAGGTGAAGGAAGAGGTGGAGCACAGTACAGACAATGCAGTCATTATGGCTTTGAAAACAGAACTCGGGATTCTGACCACAGCCATCCTTAATGCTGCAATCACTAACTATACTCCCAGAAACAACATTTCTCTCAAATAGCAGATTAGAGGTACACCAAGCACACAGGTATGAATACTGTGGAGCATGATGGAAAGGTTTTCCAGCACTGGTTCCCCAATCCTCATAAAGGTAAACGTGGCAAAATGACTGGTCTTTATGTAACTCATAAAGCCAAGGATCATGTAAGTGGCTTGAAAATAAAAAGAATTTCAATGCGAAGCAAAAACAGAATAGCACCAAAAACAGTGCAGCTAGACAGAATACTTCTGACCCTGGATGTCTTAAGCTTGATGACAAACTTAAGTTGGTCTTGGTCACTGGGGAGTTGTTGGACTCATTTCTCATAGATGATAATTTAGTGAACTAAAAGGCTTGGATGCAGGATATTGTATGCCATGTACCCACTAGGCCATAACTCGAGTTATGGCCTAGTGGTTACATGGCATACAATAACATCTTGACTCCATTTTTGTTTATTTTACATGTACCTACGTAATGTGTGTGTACTGTAGGTAATTACTGAACTGTATGTTGTAGTAAAATACAGTATTGTACCTACATTACAAAGAACCATACTACAGTATGGATAGTATTGATATTGTCGTAGATTCTACGTAACCGTCATATCATCATATCTCAGGCTCTTAAGGTCCAATTTGCACCCTGTAAAAGACCATACAGCCACCATTTTCACCTCAATACCGCCGGGATCAATTGTATCACCGCTTGGATTATTTCTGCTGTATTGTCATATAGCAAAGTAAGCCAATTCATTTGCAATAACTTGGTATCTAGTGCTCCCAAATTGAATCATCGCATGTATCATCATATCTCAGGCTCTAAAGGTCCAATTTGCACCCACCATTTTCACCTCAATACCGCATCATTACAATGAAATACTTGTGCATCTCAAAACATTTATGCCAAGCTCTATGGATGGCAGAGACTAGTTCCCTTTGTGTTTGGGCATCAGTGTAGAAGGTGGTGCTAAAATGTGTGCATTATGTCTTGGTGGCATAGGTCCTGAAGCACTAGTTCCAGCACCTACTCCACCAGATGGATGGGTAGTATCAATGGAAACACCTTCTACAAAGAAACAGCAACACACTACTAGGAGGGAACTAGATGGATCTGACAATCTACATAAGACATCACATAGAAAAGTTGGTAATAAGCATAAACAGATCCATAGAAAGATGAACATACTTAGTTTCTTGGAGAAGAAGGAGGCAGCAGATGACAAAAAAGAAATCAATGTGATGATTCTAATACTGGATTAGCTGCAGCAAAGCAATCGTCGCCACCAGGAAAGAAATTGAAGAGCACTAAAACCCCCTCATCAAGTGAGATATCACAATCTGCTCATGCTGTGGTGGATGTGATATATGAAGCAAAGGGTGTGGTGAAGAAATAGAACAACCTTGCTGTTATGCTTCAACACCGTCATGACCTACTCAGCTGTGCAGATGCATTGTCATTTCTTCTTGAGGAATTGAACTTAAAAGCAAAACAAATTCCTTCAAACATGAGCAACAAGGAAAAATGTGCTGTATTAGTTCCACACGTATCTGAGTCAGGGATTAAAATGTATTGCAGCAATACTGATTTTGTTAAATATCAATGTTTGGCTTTGGTTCACTTCAATACAACTTATGTTCTTATTCCCACAAAAAGTTGTGTTGTTTGAATTTTGGAATTTATTGTCTTTGGATTCAGAAATTTGATTGTGGGAAGTATGGGAGTTGGTCACAAAAGAATTGAGTGTTTTTACAGGAGACTCGTGTTACTCACCACAGTTATTAATGTGGATGGTTCCCATACATATGGCTTTCCTTTCACAATTTGGGGGGGTTGATGGTATTCTGATATGAAGAACCATATTCAGGAAATTTGGGACAAAACATATCCACCAGCATACCATGGACTTATAGTTGCAGGTATTGTGTTTGTATTGCCAGTTATTTTCTTCCTCAATTTTGTCACAAAGTCATACTTTTGGATTATGAAGAGAACAGATTCCACACCATTACAAAGCTTAAAAAGTTGGTAATTGAGGTACTTTATCTGGAGGCATAACCATTGGGTTCTTAACTCATATCTCATAGAGCTTTGTTGTCTTCCAATGTAACTGACAAGTGGGACAACATGATTAATTTTAGCTATGAGGATATCACTGCAATTATTGTGGATAGCTCTGCTACTGTTCATGTCATAAATGAGTCACAATATTGTATTGACAACCTTGAACCTGCTCCCCATACACATGTGGCAAAAATTGGAAAGGATACTCAAAAGTCCCTGGAAAGAGCTACTGCTTGCATAAGGATGATAATGGTACAACAATTCATACAATGGTTTTAGAGCTAGCACTCTCAAAACAAGAATTCTGCAAGGTAACCAATATTATGCAGTACTAAACTTCTCTCCTGGTGAAGATGATATTGTAATGGTGTCAGTTGAAGATGGACCATCATAGGACCATTATCCATTGGAATCATGCCTTCCATCCACCAGAACCAATGATCAATCAATATGCAATGTATCATTTGCTTCTGCTGCTGATATTGATGGACAAGACTCCTCCAGCCAGGCAGCACCAGCAACAGGTGTTAGGATCCCAGCCTCAGAATCTACCACCTCAGTTGATCAATTAATCTCTCATCAACCTGGTCATCTTATACCCCAAAGTGCCGGTTCTCTTTTGAAGGAGAAGATCACGGCTGTGATGGTTTTTGTTGATCACTTTTCTGGATATGTTTATGGCCATCTTATGTGCAATACATCAATGGAGTAAACTGTTGAGGCCAAGCAAGCTTATGGATGCTATGCATCTTCCCATGGTGTCAATGTTATTTGCTAAAGAGCTGCTGACAATGGACAGCTTTCTCATCCTGAATTCTTGCATGCCTTTTAATCAAAATATAACCTTTTGCATTGTTGATGGTCACCATCAAAATGCTATTGCTGAAAAGAAAATTGGGGATATCACTGCATTAGCCCAGACCCTTCTGCAGCATGCAAAATCGAACTGCTGGCCAGAAGTCATCACTGGACTTTTGCACTCAAGTACTATGCTATTCTGATCAAGAATACTTAGAGTGTGGATTAGGCTAACAGCACACCTTTGTCAAAATTCACCAATATGACACTTCTGTGGACTCCTCCACTAATTTGGATTTGTACAACTTCTATACTTTTGGGTGCCCTTGCAATGTCCACCCTTGACCGCCATTTTCCGTTGGGTTCAATTGGCCCTCCTAAATGAGATCCAAGGTCACAATTGAGGATTTTTGTTGGTTTTCCCCACATCATTCTCGCACTGTGGAAATGGTTCTCAATCCTAATACTGCTCTGGTCTCTCCTTAGTTTCACATGGTTTTTTATGATAATTTTTGGACCCTGACATTTCTTTGCACTGTTGTTACTATGCCAAAGTGTTGGTTCAACCTTTGTTGCAACCTAGACAGGAGTGATATATCGAATTTTGAGCTGAATCCTGCAACTACTGTTCCTTTTGTCTCAGCTACTGCATCGTCATATCATGTGGGAGAAAATGTTGTGGCCAGACCGGAATATGGGGGAGTTCTAGTTCAAAATGACAACCAGGAACTACTTGGTGCACCTTTGGGTGTCACTCTTCTTAACTACTACTAGGGAGAAGGATTAACTTCTCAGGACAATGATTGCTTCTCCTTCCAATGATGAGAGCAACAATAAACAATTTGGTACATATCACCAAGATTATCATAATCTAGAGATTGCAGGTCTTTGGCATTCTTCAAGAGGTCTAAAACTGTCTGATAAAGCCAAAACCTCCTCTATGAACTTTGAAAAGAGTATGGGATCATATCATTTGCTGCTGTTTCTGTCTTCATTGGTGCCCTGCATGCTTCACCATTTCCTTCTCCAATGTGCCTTTTCACTCATAATACTATGGAGCATTCACTTGCTATGAATTGGCTGATCAGCAATACTTTCAAAACCATCCCAATTTTTTCTTGTTGGTTTCACAGATGGAATAGAATAAAATCTACACTTATAAGGCAAGAGGCTATAAAGCAGGATGATGCCAAGGACTTCATCAACAAGAAGACAATGCTAAAGAAGATTGAAGATCATGAATTATGTGGCCATTGCTGGACAATGATGAAGTGGAATGACATGCCAATCCATGCATAAACTATATTGTCTATATGGTCACCATTCAAGAGAAAGAGGCATCTAGATGGAAGCATGAATAAACACAAGAAGGCAAGAATCTGTGGCCATGGGGTGATGCAAAAATGGGGTGTTGACTATTGGGAAACTTATTCTCCAGTAGTAAGAAATTGGATCTCAGTCAGAGCTCTTTAAGCAAAATCAAAAATACATAATCTCCACACCATCAAATTCATTGATTTTTTTTTGACATGTCCTCAAGCTGAACTTGATACACTTGTCTTCATGGAGATTCCAGCCAGTATTGTCCTGGTATATGTTGATGATTGCATTATCATTTGGCAAGACATGTGCCAATATAGAAAAGTTTGTAGACTCCTCCTCCCTCAAGAAAGGAGCAAAAGAGAATTTTGATTTTACAGAAGAAGGTAGCTTGGAACAATATCAAGGAGTTGACATCAAGAAAGTTAACAAACAAATAGTTTTGAGATGAGGCAACCTTTCTTGATTGACAAAATATTAAAAGTTTTCAGAGAAATGATAAGCAATGCTCGGAAAGTCCCAGCTCGGACAGAAAGGTTCACCTCGGAAATATTCCTGGAACTGTACTGTAGGAGCATCATTGGTATGCCGCTTAACTACCTTGTACAAGGTTCTACCAGTATATCTCTGCTGTACTGCGCTGCATTGTGTAGAGTGCCGTATGTACACAGTACCTGTAACATCAATTCCTACTGTACGACTCTTTTGTCACACTGCACTGTATCTTGCAGACATCATGTACGTAGTCATCATGTACAATACTGTACGCAACGGAGCTAAAATCCGTATTTTTTAAAAAAATGATAGTTTTTTGATTTTCAAAAATCATCTTTTTTTTGTTTTTTTCAAAAAGATGGCGTGAGAGGGTGAATGAGTGACCGCGCCTACTACAGTAGTGCTACCGTACCACCGTACTACAACAACACAGTCTCGACCGACGACAGCCTCTCCAGAGAGAGAGAGAGAGAGAGCAGAGTGTGAGTATAATGGATAGAGTTTCAAGCTTCAACACCCCAGCAGTACATCTTACAATACTAGTAGAGAGAGCAGAGTGGCTACAGCATTATCTCATAATCTTACACATTTTCCTATTTGCTTTTTCGAATTCAACTCTCTCTTTCTCTTTGCCTGCCTGCCTGCCTGTCTACATCACTTCACAGACTGGAAAAAAGAATGAACCACCCACATAATCACCACAAGGACGATACACCCGACAGTGACGGATTCTACGAATGCATCGACATTGAACACGATGAATTCCAAAGCATCTACGATGACGGCTCCGACCGTTCCGACGTCGATCCGATCCAATGGAATACGACTCTGGACACTTCCGCTACGATTTCCGACGGGAGTACCAGTGGCCGTAGCAGTGCTCATTCCTCCTCGGCTGATCCAATGACCCCCGGCAGCAGCAGCGGTGGTGATGGTCTAGGGAGAACCAGTATGTCCATGTCCATGTCCATGACGATGTCTGGAAGTAGGGATGATTTTTCTTCCGATGATGACGACGATGAAGAAGAAGAAGAGGACATGACCGTGACGTCCGATGTAGAGGGACACGTCATTTCCTACGACCAAGACGACGACGAAGAGGAGGAAGAAGTTGAGTCGAACACGTTGGATGATACAATCGATGCAGGGAATCTTGCTGATAAAAGTACTTGCACTACGTCTTTGGAATTGCAATCACGAAATCATCGACAGTCCGCGGTCGTTGTGAGTCCTGTAAGTGGCAGTACAGGCAGTGTGACGTCTTCTTCTTCCACGCCTCCTTTTCTTACGAAAAGCTCAAAAAGTCCCCATGGGAAAAGTCTACTCAAGGGTGATTTTGATTCCATTCTATACGGTGATTGTCGTACGGTCAAGACCAAAGTCACAAAGAATTCACATTCCTCATCCTTGAATAGAAATAACGGCGACGCTGCTGCTGCTGCTGCTGCTGCCATGACTCATCCTATACACCATCTTTCTCATCCTCCTCCCATGCCCATGGACAACACAGTTGAGAGTCCACCTGCCATGCAAAGACGTCACAAACTTCCAGATGTCAGTCATGCAGCAGATGATTACAGTCAAGCATCGGTATCCACCAATGACTCTTCCATTGGAACATACGATTCCTTCCAATCTGTCTTTAGTGATATGAGTAAATTACGTAGTCTCATACGAGGTGATATGGCATCGATTGTTTCCACTGAGGTGGGTGGATCTGGATCGAGTGCTGGTGGTGGTGGTGGTGGTAGTAAGAGTTCGCAACGGAGTAGGACGGAAATGTATGCAGCAAGGCTGATTGCAGAAGAATTGGCAAAGATTGAGGCTCAGGAGAAGGCAGCCAAGATGATGGCGGATACGGGGCTATTGTTACAGACGGAAATGTCATTAGAGCAACGAATCAAGGATGAAATCAAGAGAATTAATCAAGAAGAGGAGGCAAGGATTGTAGCGGAGCGGGAAGTGATGGGAAAGAGTAGAACAAAATGTGATGGTGCGAGAGGGGTGGTAGGTTTGGAGAATGGTCATGATGACATGGTCCAGGAGAAGACAATGGAAAAGGCACAAAACATAGTCATCCAGGACTCTGCCATGAGAAAAAAAACGCAAGAAAAAGCAAAGATGGAACAAGCATGTGAAAGAGCAACTCAAGCGGAAATGCAATTGCAAAAGATTGAAGCAGATGCATGGACGGAACGTCAGCGAAGAGAAAAGAGGCTTTTGGCAGAAGAAGAAGCTGCCAAAATAAGATTAGAGGAAGAGGAAGAACGGTTGGTTGTGACTAGAGACAATGTGGAATGGAATGTGCAGGCTGTATTGACAGCGGAACAAACAAATGTTGGTGTGGGGCATGATTTTATGGAAAAGTCATTGGCTCACCACGACAATCGGGTGGCAATGGAAAGTCTTGCAGTAAAAGGAGAGGGGCGTGTCAAGAAAATGGGGGAGGATATAATGAGCAACGAAAAAAAGAATTGTTTTGCTATGAAAGAAGAACGCTTAGTACCGGAAAAAGATGCTCGCATCAAACAAGAAGAAGAAGAGAGAATTCACAAAGAGGAAGAGGAGCGCCTTGCTACTGAAGAAGCTGCTCGTATCAAACAAGAAAAGGAGAAACTTCGAAAAGAAGAAGAGGAGCGCCTTGCTGCTGAAGAAGCAGCTAGACTTCGCAAACAGGAAGAAGAGCGCTTAGCAGCTGAAGAGGCAGCACGAATCAAACAAGAAGAAGAGGAACGCCTTGCTGCTAAAGAAGCTTCTCGTGTCAAACAAGAAGAGGAAGAGAGACTTCGTAAAGAAGAAGAGGAGCGTTTTGCTGCTGAAGAAGCTGCTCGTGTCAAACAAGAAGAGGAAGAGCGCCTGGCCGCAGAAGAAGCTGATCGTGTCAAACAAGAAGAGGAGGAAAAGCTTCACAAGGAACAAGAGGAACGCCTTGCCGCTGAAGAAGAGGCAGCTCGCATCAATCAAGAAGAGGAAGAGAGACTTCGCAAAGAAGAAGAAGAGCGCTTAGCAACTGAAGAAGCTGCTCGTGTCAAACAAGAAGAGGAGGAGAAACTTCGCAAGGAACAAGAGGAACGCCTTGCCGCTGAAGAAGAGGCAGCTCGCATCAAACAAGAAGAGGAAGAAAGACTTCGCAAAGAAGAAGAGGAGCGCCTTGCTGCCGAAGAAGCAGCTAGACTTCGCAAAGAGGAAGAAGCTGCTCGCATCAAACAAGAAGAGGAGGAGAGACTTCGTAAAGAAGAAGAGGAGCGCCTTGCTGCTGAAGAAGCTGCTCGCATCAAACAAGAAGAGGAGGAGAGACTTCGCAAAGAGGAAGAGGAGCGCCTTGCTGCCGAAGAAGCAGCTAGACTTCGCGAAGAGGAGGAGAAACTTCGCAAAGAAGAAGAGGAACGCCTTGCTGATGAAGAAGCTGCTCGCATCAAACAAAAAGAGGAAGAAAGACTTCGCAAAGAGGAAGAGGAGCGCCTTGCTGCAGAAGAAGCATCTAGACTTCGCAAAGAGGAAGAGGAAAAGCTTCTCAAGGAGGAAGAGGAGCGTTTAGCTGCTGAAGAAGCAGCTCGCATCAAACAAGAAGAGGAGGAGAGACTTCGCAAAGAGGAAGAGGAGCGCCTTGCTGCCGAAGAAGCAGCTAGACTTCGCGAAGAGGAGGAGAAACTTCGCAAAGAAGAAGAGGAGCGCCTTGCTACTGAAGAAGCTGCTCGCATCAAACAAGAAGAGGAAAAGCTTCGAAAAGAAGAAGAAGAACGCCTTGCTGCCGAAGAAGCAGCTAGACTTCGCAAAGAGGAAGAGGAGCGTTTAGCTGCTGAAGAAGAGGCAGCTCGCATCAAACAAGAAGAGGAGGAGAAACTTCGTAAGGAGGAAGAGGAGCGCCTTGCTGCCGAAGAAGCATCTAGACTTCGCAAAGAGGAAGAGGAAAAACTTTGTAGAGAAGAAGAGGAGGAGAGACTTCGCAAACAGGAAGAGGAGAGACTTCGTAAAGAAGAAGAGGAGCGCCTTGCTGCTGAAGAAGCTGCTCGCATCAAACAAGAAGAGGAGGAGAAACTTCGTAAAGAGGAAGAGGAGCGCCTTGCTGCAGAAGAAGCAGCTAGACTTCGCGAAGAGGAGGAGAAACTTCGCAAAGAAGAAGAGGAACGCCTTGCTGCTGAAGAAGCTGCTCGCATCAAACAAGAAGAGGAAAAGCTTCGAAAAGAAGAAGAGGAGCGCCTTGCTGCAGAAGAAGCAGCTAGACTTCGCAAAGAGGAAGAGGAGCGTTTAGCTGCTGAAGAAGCTGCTCGCATCAAACAAGAAGAGGAGGAGAGACTTCGTAAAGAAGAAGAGGAGCGCCTTGCTGCTGAAGAAGCTGCTCGTGTCAAACAAGAAGAGGAGGAGAAACTTCGTAAAGAAGAAGAGGAGCTCCTTGCTGCAGAAGAAGCAGCTAGATTTCACAAAGAGGAAGAGAGACTTCGCAAAGAAGAAGAGGAGCGCCTTGCTGCCGAAGAAGCTGCTCGCATCAAACAAGAAGAGGAGGAGAAACTTCGCAAAGAGGAAGAGGAGCGCCTTGCTGCCGAAGAAGCAGCTAGACTTAGCAAAGAGGAAGAAGAGCGAATTGCTGCAGAAGAAGAGGAAGAGGAGCGCCTTGCTGCCGAAGAAGCAGCTAGACTTAGCAAAGAGGAAGAGGAAAAACTTCGTAGAGAAGAAGAGGAGCATTTAGCTGCTGAAGAAGAGGCAGCTCGCATCAAACAAGAAAAGGAAGAAAGACTTCGCAAAGAAGAAGAGGAGCGCCTTGCTGCCGAAGAAGAGGCAGCTCGCATCAAACAAGAAGAGGAGGAGAAACTTCGCAAAGAGGAAGAAGAAGAGCGCCTTATTACAGAAGAAGCAGCTCGCATCAAACAAGAAGAGGAGGAGAAACTTCGCAAAGAGGAAGAGGAGCGTTTAGCAGCCGAAGAGGCAGCCAGACTTCGGAAGGAGGAAGAGGAACAGTATTCCGTTGAAGAAGTTGATCATACCACGCAGGAAGAAGAACAGGAGCGACTTGATAAGGGAGAGGAACGACTTGCTGCAGAAGAGTCAGCGCGTGTCAAACAAGAAGAGGAGAAGAGACTTCCTAAGGATGAAGGGGATTGTTTATTAGCTGAAGAGACAACAGTCGTGAAACAAGGAGAAAAGGGGAATCTGTACAGAGAGGGAGATAAATATTTCGCTTCTGAGGAAATAAAGAGTGAACATAAGGATCGTGCATCTTCATCAATGCAGATTGACGCTGAGCAACGTTGTGAAGAGGAAGATAATGACAAACGCCTATCATTACAACCTGATTGCGCCATGACGAAAGAAGTGGAAGAACATCGCAGCGACAAGACAGTGGAAAATAGTTTTTCCACTGAAGGTTGCTTGTCCGTTAAGATAGTATCATCTCTGACAGAGACAAGTGACGACCTGAATGAAGCGAAGAGTGAAGATATGGTACTTAATTTGTCCACTCCTGACGCAGTCAATGCTGGATCATCAAAGATTGTAGATAGAGAATATCTGTGTTCAGGAAACAATCCTGACGAAAAGTGTGAACACATCACATCGACTGGGTCCCATAATGACGCGAATCGTGTTGAGAACACTCAAACTACCAGTAGCACAGATGAAAAAGAACATGAAGATGTTGGCTCTGTGCATCCCCCTGAAGAAATTCCAACGAGTCCTCTTCCTCTCGTGACAGAGGGCGTCCCAAAAAATTCTTTGCTCGATACTCTTTTGACATCATCCGACGACAGATATTTGTTGGCGCCGGATAGGTACGAGAATACCAAGACATCACCACCGTCCTCTGATGCTAAAGTCTTCATTATGAACGACGTACAAACAAGCATCGCTGAAACTGCACGGTTGCATGCTGGTTTGTATGCTGGCCACCCTTGGAACGACGATTCAATATGTGATATGGACAAGGATCTGGAAAGTATTCAATGTTCAGATATGCTCAACGATGACGAAGTGTTTTCCGTGAGCGATGATGTATCAGCTGCCACCACTGAAAAGGCTGATAACATTAGTATTTCTAGTTCCAATAAGAACCCTCCATTATTGATTGATACCGATCAAGATAGCAATGACGAAAATTCTGTTCATGACATCGAAACCGATGAAAATAGTCGACATTCCAGCAAAACTCTTGATGCATGTGAATCGCCTCAATCCCAGAACCCTACGGTAGCGACAGCTCCCACACAATATTCGCAAGATACACAGATTATCAAAAGTACAACCAAGGTAATTCCACAAGCCCCTGCGCCGACATCATCTGTTAAAAAGAACGTCAATGTGGATGATCATGCTGTAAGCACAGGCTGTGATTGCAACTGCATCATTTCCTAAGCTTTTCATTTAATTATATAATATATATGTTTTAGAGTATTTAACTCTTTATACTTCCGTGTAAATAATATTCCCCATGGCAATGCGTCTCAGCATCTCCACTTCTTTTATATATCATCATACACATACTAAGTGCTACTTGTTACTGCATGTTGTGTCATTCGCTCCACCACCTTTTCCACCACATCACTCGGCCTCATACTCTGAGTAAAACAGTCTGCCAAATCACCCGTATCATCATGAAAATAAATCACAATCGAATGATCCACCAAATAATCCCCATCTTCCGTCTCATCCGCTTTCGAAACATAGACTCTATACTTTTTGGCCATTTCCTGTACTTGATCCGGTGCCCCCGTCAAAAAGATATAACTCGGATGAAAATCCTTGCTATATTCCCTCAAAGCCTTGAGAGAATCTCTTGCCGGATCGACCGATACAAAAATAGGTCGGATTTTGGAGGCGAGCTCCGGATGTTCCTTGGCAAGTGTATCCATGACTTGGCCCACTTTGACCATTTCAGATGGACAAATGTCAGGACATCGAGCAAAGCCAAAGTATAAGAGTGTCCATTTTCCCTCAAAGGATTTGTTGGTGACGAGGTTCCCGTCAAGGTCTATCAGTGACCACTCTCCACCAATCGCTGGCTTGCCGGCTGTATGTATGAAACGTGTCCAAGACAAAAAAGAGATTCAGTATGAGTATGGAACATGTCATTTCTTGTGCAGCACACGCACCACAATGGGTATAAAATCAACAATCATCATACATCACATGCAACCAACAGGGCATTCATCCGGTCTAACGCATACAAAAATACAAACGCAAGATGCATGATAATCCATCAAAAGGGCAACAAGATATTCCCCAACCTTCCCCCATCTCCCATCTCTCTCTCCCTCTTCTCCAACCACTCTGACTCTTAAAAAATCAGTGAAGGTTCATTCAAACAAACGCACCTCCACCAAAAGCATCTTCTACAGGAAACCAACCATACTTTGTCTGTTTAAATTGACGCTTTGCAAAAAATTCAGGATTTGGCGACCAGCCGGACTCACTTGATACCTACAGCGTACAGTACAGTACAGTACAGTAATACAGGAGGGAAGAAGCCCACAAAAACACAAGCAAGTCAGTAAGCTAAAATTAAACATTGGATGAAAAATGACATACACACACACAAACACACAAACACTTACAATTTTCCCCATGGCTTCTTCCAAACGTCTCTCCCTTTCAATTTGATAATAACTCACAGCACTTGCAGCCGCCACGGCCACCAGGCCCAAAGATGCCCAACTAACGGGTCCTCGTGGCATCATACTGTTGCTACTACTGGATGCACCATCGATTGGTTCTACAGATCCGGTACCTGCCCTAGTCTTGGCATATTTGTTTTGCGTAGAGAATTGTTTGGAATATCTTTTGAGGTTGTTGTATATTGTTGTCGAGGTGGATGATTTGAAAGAGCGAAACATTGTTGAATGCTGAACAGTGGTACTGGCTGCTGGTATTATGGGAGAAAATAATGAGAATGGGGGGAAATCAAATACACCGAAAAAGGTCCAATGAAGTGCAATGTTTGCGACTTTCAACGTGATACTGAACGATAGATGTTCTGTGTCCCTGTAAAGTGGGGATATCATCAACGGAGAGGTCGAGCTCTTTCTTTTGACTGCGACGGTCGTGGCTATATTTTTCGTTGTTCCTCAATCTACTGTACTGTACGTACGGTACATTACTTATCCCGGTACGCGTACGTACCGGCTATACTCTCTATGGACTCTGACCTCACCTCACAAAAAAAATTCATCTCATCTTTCTATTGTGTTGTTTTTTGTACAGTACACAAAAACACTCTCTAGCTCTCTAGCTAGCAAACTAACTAACTAACTAACAAACAAATAAGGGAAACAAATGTCTCGAGGAGATAAACGAGATCGTGATCGTGCCAAAAATCAAGCCAAACAACTCGCAAAATCAAAATCTCAATCCAAGGTAGGTCAGTATCGTACATTGCGTAGTACTGTACAAATCTGTATGAGAAAGACGACGAATACAGACAGCACTGCATTTTCTTCACGTACTATCTTGACTAATCACATACCTACATATATACATTATTCATCATACAGACAGGCAACCCTCTTGAACGGAATGCATCGGATAAAGCAGCACTAGAGGCCAAGATTGCCATGAAAGCGGCACAAAAAAAGGCGGCGGAGTCCATGATGTCAGGATCGTCCTCAGGAAGAGGATCTCTATCATCATCTACTGGAACGTCCGCTTCGAAAAAGTTGAGTTCTGCAGCAGGAGGAGGAGGAAAGGATTTGAATGATTTATTGGATGCAGGATTGAATGCCATGAGGGGTAAGAAGAAATAATGATACTGCAATAAGTAATCGATCCATCGATCGATCGATCGATCGATCAGCAAATGCATTTTTAGGATTTGTTTGAAAAGGGACGCATGGTAAAAAGAAATCAATGTGGATATTATTGATTCCATTGGGACCTTGGAAATAGAATACATGAACGAATCAAATAGATTAATGATAGATGGATGATAGAAGGTGATACAAGGTAGTAATAATTTAATGGTACAGTCACTTCACGAATCACACATGGTGATATGAACCTGTAGTAAATCCAAGTATGTACCGTACGTAGGCTACTACTACACGAGGACTCTGCAGGAAGAAAGATAAGATGACATGAAAAACAAAAATAATGAAGAGCATCAAAGTGTGATCATGTATGGATGGATGGATCATGTTATTTCTTTCTTATTTCAGACCATCAAAACAAATACAAAATATTACTATCTTCTAGAACGAAATGCAACAGTCGAATACTAATCAAACGCAAAAGAAGAAAACGATGATGAACGCATGGAGTTCCTCCCACAAGGAACCTTCTTCTTCTTCCTCTATTATTGCCTCCTCCTCCTCGTCGTCCGAAGAAAATGAGGTCCGTCCATCCTCTTCTTCTTCTTCTTGTTCTTATTGTTCTTCTTCTTGCTCTTCTATTCACCATCAAGACACTGTGCAAGAACCCACCGCAAACTTTCCTCTCAATGAACAAATTGCATTCCATGAAACCATGCTAGAATCCCTTCAAAAACGAATGATGGTCCTACAGGAAGAAATACAATCAGAACGAGAAAGGCTGAAATGTCATCAGGAACGGATTGTGGAATTGGAACAAAGGGAGGGATATTTGAAACGAGCCAGAGATGAAAATGTTGTTTTATTAAAGGGTGTGACACAAACTTTGGATAAGTGTATACAAAGATTCAAGAGGGGGATGAAGATGAAAAGGAACGAGGAGAAAGAGGAGGAAAAGGAAGGAGAGGAGAGGAGGGGGGAGGATGAAAGTGTTGCGGATGATGGGGATGAGACACAACCCCTCCTGAACCATCCTTCTAGCGGAGAGAACGAAACGGGTATGATTGCAAGCGATAGCGTTGCGGTGAAACAGTCTGATTATCATACTATTGGTAGCAGTCCTGACAAAAAAGAAAAGGGATACTACAGTTCATCAAAAGAGACTGCCGAGGCAACAGTATTGCATCCAAGTGCTTCCGGTAGTGTGGATGACAATCCTCCTCTTCTTCCTCCTCCTCCTCCTCCTGCAACACCGCTGACTCCTCTGCCCACGACAGACCCATGCTCCAATCAACAATCGTCTTCCAAACTTTTACGGATTCCGACAATTAGAGTCCACAGTTCCTCTATATTTCATCAAGAATACATGAAAAAAAGATGGGGACAGACTTATCCAAACGACAATGCCATTTTTCATTTATCACCAAGTGAGGAGGGATGTCCCATGCTTCCACTTCATCGTCCTTGTGCATCTGTGAGATTGCTCGAGAAGATGATGATGATTTCACACAGGGAAGTTGTGGCCCGTCGTGAAAAGGTTGTGGAAAAGTACATGTCATCCAAGTCATCGTCGTCATGTTTGGAGACAAGAGATACTTTTTGTATACAACAAGATTATGATGACACAATCAAAGGGACAATTTTGGATATATACGCAGGCAGTCATTATGATCCTCATTTGTTTCAAAGCTTGAAAAAGATGGAAAGAATGGATGATCTGGGGGAGGGTACAATACAAAAGAAGAATAAAAGGAGCGTAGGACCATGCTTGGTCAAGGACGCACCTACCATTCAAACCAACACTGCCAATCCTTCCACCACTCAATCCATGCGTAGGGTTGAAATCCATCCGAATAAAATTATTTGTAGAAAGGCACTCTTTGGAAAGTGCAACGATGCATTTTGCCCGTATCAGCATTTGAGTGGTAGATCCAATTTGAAAACCAAGTCGAATAAGTTGCGTACGGTTGAAACATATCAATATACACCCGAGGTGATGCTTCCAGTTGATTCTTGTCCCTTTCCTCCCCCTCCTATGAATCGTATTGTGCAAAAGGGGGGTAAAGTGCCCAAGGAGCAAAAGGATTACATGGTGGAAGATGACGTTGAGGGCGACAATCATCATGACAGCAACTATGATGATCTAGAAGTGATGGAACCTAGAAAGAAACGACGAGTTGGGATTGTATTGTTTCATGACGAGGAGGAGGGAAAGACATGCAGACCGCCGCAGGAGGAGGAGGAGGAAGTCAAGAATGATCAAACAAGTGGGAGTAGTGAAAAGGATGTCAGTAGTAGTATAGGTCCTTGTGGTGACGATTATGACTCAAATATGTCATTGAATAGCAGTGATTCAGAGATGCAAGGGCCCAACAAGGAAAGAAGAGAGTATCATGGAGAGACTACTTCTTGTCATAGTGTTTGTGAAGAGGAAAACGATTCACATATGTCTCTGAACAGTAGTGATTTGGAGAATCAGGAATCGAATGAGCAAATCTGTGGACGTGGGGAAGATAATGTATCTCGCGGTGCTAATCAAGATGATGACGACTCAGACATGTCGTTAAACAGTAGTGATTGTCATAGTAGCGATTATGAAGAGGAAAATGACTCAAACGTGTCATCTCGACGAATATATTTGGCAGCGGATGAAGATTACATTGAATTGCCCAGACTGGACGATGATGTGGGTGAAGCTCAAGTTAGCAGTGCTATTCAGAATATATTGTCCGAATCGGATAACAACGTCGAAGAGGCAAACCTGCGACTGCAAAACTTGGAGAAAGATGTGGCTACCGTTGCAGCGAATGACAAACATCAAGATTTGTCATCTCTTTATGAAGCTTTGGTATTACTTGGATTTAAAGTCACGTCAGAAGCCATAGATGGAGAAACCTCGTATGTGATTACATACAAATATCCTTTGGCATTTCTTCCACGAGTTGCGTTTCAGGATTTGTTTCGGCAAACGCTGCTACTGGACTCAATAGTCAGTGGTGTTCAACTCTGCATTCATGCTGGTAGAGTCGATCTTTCACAAGGCATTTTAGATTTCGGCTCGGATGACAACTTCTCGCAAGATTGTCCCATCCCCGCAATCCTGAAAGAAAGTCATTTCTTCATCATCAATTTAGTTATGGATACGCTGGCTCGTCTCAGCGAAGGCTCGACTTGCGGGAGAGGGACACAGAGTCCAAATAGCATCTATCACATTCAGCAATTCCTGGCAACGCTATCCCATTTCACACGAAACTACCTCGAGGTTCTAACATCTCAAAACGTTGATAGTATGGATGAACTCGAGGTCTATGTGACAGATGTGGCTAATAATCTTCAGATAACTGTCCAATCATTATTCCACGACACAGCTCCGGCTATATCTGGAAGTGAAAACTTTGTAGTCCTCGTGACAGAACTGGAAGCCTCACTCAATGCCATGTCCAATTTGACTGAAGCTGAAACTTGCAGAAAGCTGTCGGACTTTGTGGTAGTGGGACAACGAGTTGCCTCGGTTGCTGCTGACATGGTCTTGCAGTTGGGTGATCCGCAGCTTGTCGTTGAAAATATCTTGTTTGCCCTTGTAGCTTGTCTCAAAATGTGTTCAAACGGACGTTTAGTGGGCATACCTAGTTGTGAGGACAAAAGCATATTTAGAAATACAAACTGGAGCTCAAAGTCAGCCAAACAAGTCGCCATATTCAATCTATTTGGCCCTGGTATTTTCACCTCCATTTCAGGCGTTGTATATTTGATGTCTAAGGAGAGTTCAAGGTCATTTACGGCTTGCTCAAGGCACGAAGGAATCTTGGTGCAATTGAAGCAACTCCTGATGCAATCAATTCAGTTTCTCGACTTTTCTGGTGTCATATCAAATAATATCGAGAGTCAATTCTTACTGTGCCCCTTTTTTGGGATGCTCACAAATGTCCTTGTAGTGTGTCATTCATACACATTAACGCATGTATTACTGGTGAATGCTCTCTATACAGCCCATACAGCCAAGAACTGGGCCGTGTATTCCGACCTCCTTTGGTCGCAGCTTCTGCAACTTCACGCGAGCTTTCCACCAGCAAAAATAGAGGACAATAATTATATGTCAGACTTGGTGAAACGTCCTTCCGAGTATGGAATATATCCGTCCAAGTTCACTTTAAATGGCGACAATGCGCTCGTTAACTTGATGCGTCTTGAGACTTCAATAGAATCTTCTCTCAATGAGAATTACATTGAACAGGTGGATCACATTACATCGTTATGCATGCGACTTTCGTTCTCAAAGGGTGAGGCTGAAAGCTTCGTTGAGAACAATGATACTGCGGTCACAGTCAAACTAGAGGGTGCCACTATGCCTTCTCACTTGGCACCATACTTGGGAGAATTTCCCATGAGTTTCTGCCTTCTGGGGAGCAAACTAAGGTCGCTACACTTGCAGAACTGTGGATTGGTATGTGTCCCTTTTACTTTTGGTGATTGGTTCCCTCAATTGGAGGTAAGCAACTTGGAAATGTCTCCAGCAGTTAGTGTTTGACAATGTTTCAATTTGATTGTTTTTTACTAATTCCGTTGACTTCTTCATCCCCCACAATCTTTCTCTGGAGCAAGCTTTTGAATCTTTCCCACAATCTACTATCGGATCTCCCTGATAGCGTATCCAAATTGTCTGCGTTGAAAACTCTGAACTTAGATAACAACGAATTCACATATTTACCATCTGTGTTGGGTGCCCTCTCATCGTTGAAACATTTCAAAGCTAGACACAATAAGATCAAGGATGTAACAGTTTTGCTGGAATGTAGCAACTTGCAGACGATAGATATTAGAAAGAATTTCATAGAAAACGTGCCCATTGATTTACCACTGAAACTTACAAAGCTAACACGATACGAACATGGTAACTAGCTGGAAGAGTTCGTGGCACGAGATGAAATTTATTAGTATTCACTGCTATAATCAACGATAGCATTTCAAAATAGACCATGAATATATGACTCATAATTACTTTAATTTGTGTTAGAACACACTCAATGTCATACTCATCCATCAGAAACAGCGTTGATGCCTTGTGCCGTATATCTATACCGTTTTGTGTTCCATAGTGAAGGCTTCGTGTGTTACTATTTCTTACGACTTTGACCATGGTTCCCTCCACTTGCTGCTCCCTTTTTCCCCTGCTGTCCTGCGCTAGCATTTTTGGCGGCTGCACTTTGCGCTCTTGCTGCGAAAGAACCTTTACCTGCATCTCCTGCTTTTGCACCTGCCGATTGGATTCGGCTGGCAGCTCGGGCATCCATGGGATTACTTTTTGGCATTTTCGATTGTTTTCAATTTTCGTATTCGTCTAGATTTCAAAGAATTACAAGAATCAAAAAAGTGGTGGGGTTCGGATACAAGGACAAGCAAAGAATAGTTCCCATTTGAATTATGGCGGCTTCATTTACTAGGATTCTTACATCTTACATGCTAAGAGTGGTGGCGTACTTTGCTGTAGTACTACTAGTAGCCACAAGCTAGAAACGTCTGCTACACTGCTCGAGGAGTAAGGAAGTTACAAAACAATACATGCCTTCTAGATGCTATTTCGTTCTTTGGAGGTATGCATTGCATGCATTTTTCTCTCATATATTCGAAAAAAGTGACGCCGGTCTTGCACTGCTGTCCCATCATCTTGCACCCTTCACAAAACATAAAAGGCCTAAAACTATGGAATTTTATCGCCTTATACAAGTGTTTCCGTCTGCTCACTCTCTAAAATAAAAAAATGGGCGCAGACAGTGGGGGGAGCCCCCCAAATTCTCCCCCCGAGCCAATTTTTCAATTGCGCGGGCTCGACGACTTCTCTCTCTACTCTTGCAATCTCTGCGTCAAACAGAGAAAAGATTCATCACTTTTATTTTTTATTTTTCAGTTTTTGAAATTAAGTCATTATTACATCCATTAAACACTCTAGAATACGCTACACTACTCTCTGCCTGCCTGCCTGCCACTGCTTTCTCAAGAAGAACCAAGTATCGATTAGAACAACAAACAGAACTACGCTTGCCCTCCCATAATGTTTTACTCCCAAATCATTCTGGCCAAAAAAGGCCCATTGGGAAAAGTGTGGCTCGCCGCTCACTGGGGAGACAAAAAACTCGGCCGGAAGCAAGTCTTCACCACCGACATCTCCTCTTCCGTCGATACAATCGTCAATCCCGCCGTCCCACTCGCCCTCCGCGTCTCGGGTCATTTACTTCTTGGAGTCGTAAGGATCTACAGTCATCAAGTCAAATTTTTGAAAAGGGACTGTGAGGAGGCCATGGTGAAGATTAAGCTTGCGTTTCGACCGGAGGAACAGGCGGAGGATGCGCAAGAGTATGCGCTACAGGGCGGCACGGGGGGGAGCGGAGGAGGAGGAGGAGAAGAGGGGAGGAATCATTTGAATGTACAGAATTTTGGTCAGGTGAATTTGTTAGAATCGGAATATGAATTTGCCACTGCGGAGGGACCGATTGGGGGATTGATGGTTCCGCCGGTACCGATTCATCAGCATGATGGGGATGATGTCTTTCAAGTGCCGTTTGATTTGGAAGGGGGATTGCTGCAGGGGGGACAGAATTTGAATGATGAAGAAGGTTGGGTCGAAGCGGAAGATGATGAAAGTGAATATGATGATGGGAATGGTACTGTGGGGAGAAAGAAAGCACGAAAGGCTATGGAGTTGAAATCTCAACAATCTCATGATTCATCGATTCATTTTGGTTTGGGGGGTATGAATGTGGATAGCTCTGCCTTGGCAGCTGTTAATATGACTCTGGATTCTCAAGGTACTCAACCATTGGGACGACAAGGAGCACGAGAAGAGGAGGAGGAAGAAGAAGAATGGCATGCCTTTGATCCAGAAGAAGAGGAGGAAGAAGAAGAAAATATGGGACATCAAGACTTTGACATTACCATGGATACGGATAGGGATGTTGCTGGTAGACGCACCAAGAGTAGTGATATTTCCGATATTGAATTAGTTCGTGGAGATGACAGCCGGGATCAAATGTCCATGGTAGGTGGTGGACCTTGTGCAATATTATTTGTGATTCGTTACAATGTCTTGCGTGTATGTGTGTGTGGTGTGTTTAAATTTCCTCTCTTACAAATTACTTTGTATGTGTTCGTCTCATGCACGTTGAATAATAGATTGGAAGGCCCTCTGCCATTGGATCAGAATTGTCCACTTCGTTCGATCCTCTGAATCCATCCATGACTACTGGACAAGACAAATCACAAATATCCACAAATGACTTTCCCATGCATGTCGAAGAAGAGGAAGAAGAAGAATTCGAACAAGGTGGAATTCCGTTTGACGAAACAGCTGATTTCCAACCCATGAACTCGAGCCTCATTAGTGGCGATGGTATCAACGTTGCTGGTACAAACAACAACAAGAGAAAAAGTGATACGATGGATGGACTAGAACTAGGTCTTTCCAATGACATCACCCAAGAAGAAGACGAAGAAGCTAACCGGCAAGAGAAATCACAGCCAGAGGACCAAGCACCTGAAAAAAAGAAAGCTCCAAGAAAAAGAAACAATGCCAAAGGTCCTCAACGCCTTCGTAAACGTAGAAGAGTGGAGATTGATAATGATGCAACTGAATTGACTAGTGATTTCATTAAGGATATGCTTCGTGATACAAGTGACATTGTCCAACAAAATCGTTGTCATCCTGCAGAATACACTCCCGATGAGATGGAATCCAATCCAGCATCATCCTTTTCTGAGCATGTACCCTTGCAACCAGTAGATTCCATGAAGAAAAGGAGACAGGATGCCACCATGGTACAAATCATGGCAGCTCTTCCCCAGGAAACTCTACTGGCTCGTCCCAACTGTGCCGACAATGGTGGCATCCATCCCAAACTATTGTTGGTATGGGAAAGGAACTTTTCACGTGTACACGGCCAACCCTTGCCATTTCAAATGAGAGGAGAAGCAGGACAAGAACAAAGACGTGAACGCCGCAAGAACCATACCCAAGAGAATGAGAATGCACAAGAAGAGGAAGAGGTTGCTTCAAAGGGATCACTATCACAAGAGGAAGACATTGAACTTGGTCGTCATCGTGATGACTCACTTGGAGAAGGACGTCTTTCCATGGATTTTCCTCCAGGAGAAAAACTCATGGAAGAAGAAGAAGAACAAGGTGTCGAATTCCCATCGACCCAAGACGACCGAGACTTTCCCCTCCACGAACAGGAAGAGGAAGAAGAGTCGCCCTTGTTTGAACCCACCGACCAATCCGGTGCCAATGTCACATTTGATCTACCCCTTTCTGAAATGAATCAAAGTCCCATCCCCAGCAGTGACCAATCGGACCGATCCACTGCCTTTTCTCTGGGTGCTGTCAATGACCTCGAGGGAGAGACTTCCGATTTGATCGATGAACCACGTCAAGACGACGACGACCACGACGGTCTCCAAGAGGAAACTGCCACTAGCTCTACCAAATGGCACAAGCATACCGTCAAGGTACTCGAATTGCTCCAGCGAAACATGCCTGTTCCTGACAAAGACATTGGTAATGAAGAAGAAAAAGACGAGCATGACCAACAACAAGCACAACCACAACCAACACCACCACAACTCAGTTATGACAAATTGAGTCATGGTACTACGAGAAGAACGGCATGTGGTGTATTTTTTGAACTGTTACAGCTCAAGACGTGGGATTTCATTGAATTGGAGCAAGATTCGAGTTTTGGTGACATCCTCATCAAACCTGGTCAACGTTTTCACGAACAGCCTCCTGTGGAATAAAAAAAAGTACAGTACGGTAGAGGAAACGCAACGGGGACAAGCAGTCAACAACACAGCACATTTAGATTGTGGGGATCGATGCACCGTATTGAGGACCGTTTGTCATGATTTGATGAAGGAAGTGTACCTAGTATTCCAACTACAGTACAATTATTGTACTAACCAACTACCAACTATACACACACTACATATTACAATCTCTATCTATATGCATTCATCCATCTATTTAGAAACAAACAAATATACACGTAATAAATTCTACCAATCATTCATCGACTACGACTACTATCCCTCTCAATCCGTTCCCAAGCGGCTCGATCTGCCTCATTTAATTTCTGCTGTATCTTTTGCACACAATCTCTCCCCGTCACCAACATTTTCGCAATCATCAACGGATCTCGTTCCTCCCTGCTGGCTTCAAATTCTTTCCGAGCTTCCTTGCGCAACCTCGCATTCCACGGTATGCCTCGTTCATCACACCAATGAAATGCCTTGGTCGTACGGAGGATTTCCCGATAGAGCGACAGGGCTTCTTTCCGTGAAGTGGACGGTTGGAAGTATTTGCCAGCGGCGGTTTTGAGGGTGGTTGTTGTGGTGGGTGTAATGATGGTGGGCGTCGGAGGCATTCTTTCGTTCTGTCTGTCTGTCTGTCTGTCTGTCTGTCTGTCTGTCTGCCTGTCTGTCTGTCTGTCTGTCTGTCAGTTTGGTAGCCCTATTGCTCGAGATGTAGTTGGTTGGTTGGTTGGTTGGTTGGTTGGTTGGTTGGTTGGTGATTTCGATTCATATAATATTATACCCTATATTGATGATGAGAATGATGCAATTGACGTTTGTTTGAATGGAATGATGGTTATTATTCTCAGTCGACAACTACTAAAATACTGTATGGGAGTATGAGTGTATCGTAAGCTTTTTCGATTTTTGCTACACGGTAGGTAGGTACTACCTCCTGGTACCGTAAGCGTACAAAGTACACACCCATCCCTGTAATAATCCTGTGTACAAAAATGATTCCTCATGACTTTTCGTGATCCTTGGTGATATTTCGTGATATTTCGTGATCCCTTGTAGAAAATGTACCACCATTCCGTAGGCCGGATTACTTAAAATTACTTAAAATTACTTAAAATTTCTTAGTCGGAGTTGTACTGTACGACAAAAAAGATGACATCCAGTACTAAATTAGTCAGATAAATCCCCAGACATCAATGAAGGAAGAGTTTCAAGTTTCAAAACATAAAATGACCGTATCATGTAGGGGCAAAGAAGGACTTGCAAGCAGGCAATACACACGAACAAGAAGATGATCAAACATAATATCATCATCATCATCACATCACTACTATTATGAAAACCAACAAACGAACGCACAAAATCTCTCCTCCCCTGACCTCCACTGCACAATCACCTTTTACCAACGGCTGCTGGCCCATTCGCACTCGTCCACCAGCAGTCTCCACCCCCAATGACACTGCCGCAGCAACTAGCAGCCATACTGAAAATGCCAACAACACCCCCCATGAGGACGACCATCATGGCAATACCTTTTTAAAACCAGGCAACATTCTTTTAAAATGCAGTGGAAGTGATATTCAACTTTCCAAAACGTCACATGTTCCACCCAACTTTGCGACTGGGAGGGGACGGTTTTTATTCCTTCTCCCCGGACTGCTTTCGTTGCAACGACCTCCGCCTTCGCCCCCCAATGAAGATCACCCGAATGGAAATGGGAATAGGACGGATGATAATGTACAAGGAGGAAGCCAAAGGGATGCATTGGTGCCGTTTTCCAATTCCTCGTCGGGCATGTACACCTTGGGAAACATCCAAAAGTTGGATACGGAGGAACCTATTTTGGAATTGTCACTGGGGGGTGGTGAGAAAAATGGACATGGCGGGAAAAAGTTGGTATTCCAGGGGAAAAAGGTCAAGACGTGTGGGAGGTATTTGGTGTTGAGTTGCAAGACTTCGGGTGCGGTTCATTGTCGTAATGTCTTTGAAGAATTGGTGGTGTTTGGTGGTGAACATGAGGTCGTGGAAGAGAGTGGTGAACAAGTTGTTGATGTGAATAATAAAACAGAGGAAAAGGAACAATCACAAGAAGAAGAAGAAGAAGAACAGGACCAACTGGATGATGATTCTGTCAGGATAGTGGAAGAAGAGGAGGAAAAAGACTCTGCAAATCTTTCAAAGAATGTGGATACAAAGGAGCCATTGTTTTATCACTATGGTGGATCGGAAAGAGCGGTGGATGGAGGACGCCCAGTACGTGGAATCAAGAGGAAGAAATCGTTGCCGACTGTTGTTTCCATGGATATAGGGTCAAAACGTGCCAATGCTACTAGTAGTACAACTAGGACTGGTAAAACTATACGGAAAAGTGGTGTGTCACAACTAGAAGACGCGACCAATGTGATTGATTTGGAGAGTGAGGAGAAGGAGGAGGAGGAGGACAATGATGATTTTGAAATGAATTCACCTGTGCCAACGACTGCAAGGACAAGGTATGTCCGAAAAAGTGCAACGAAAAGAGTCAAGTATACCTTTGATGAAGAGGAAGAACAAGACCAGGGACAAAATTCTGAAGAATCCGAGGAGGAAGAATGCAGTGTCGCTTTTGATTCTCCGCAACAATCACGTAAAAAGCCCCCCAAAATCGATTCAACATGTACGCCAAAACCGACACAAAAGGAAAAGAAGGAACAACATGGTGATGTCACTGTCAAAAAGGACCAAACTACTAGAGGAACGACCAAGAAGCAATCCGATGTGACTCGAACAACGCGTAATATAATATTGCCAAAGAATACAAAAGCAGAAACGGAATTGAATGCTTTATCAACGTCATCTCCTGCGTTTCGAAAAAGACGGAAAAGTCCCAAAAAGACTTCATCGGCATCCAAATCATTGGATAGCATCATGATGAATGATGATGAAGACTTAATATTTGTGGAATGAAAGAATGAATATATGATTGCTCTCATGATACAGTATGGTACAGTATGTGGTCTTACATAATACTGTAGATGGACATTGACAATACAAAGTTCTCATTGGCAAGTTCTCATCATGTTTGTTTACAACAAGAATTTCGGGATGTCATCATGAGGTGTGTTTACTTTTTTGTATCTTTCTCCCAAAGGCAAAGTTTCAGTTGGTCGCAACCATGATTGTTCCTCACAGTAAAGTAATACAAACACCTTTGCAACGAATGAAATATACACAAACAGTCTCCATGATTGGTACGTTTCGTCCTTACTCCTCAGTTTGCAACTCTTCATCGTGTCTTTTCCATGGCAAGAAACGTGCCGGATCAGAAGACGATACATTTCCTACCAAGAAGTTTCCTTCTCCTGGTAGTACTAGGCGTCTACCAGCATTTCTTTGTGCCGTGTATATGCTTTTCACTGTGGCATGGAATCCTTCCGTCGAAAACACGCATATACAATCAGCCGTTGCTGCGAATGGTGGTGCAATGTCATGTGTCGCCGAACATTGTTCTGAGAAGCTTTCCAAGTGTCTTTCAGATGGTAATTGCTCACGGGGGATGGGATGTTTTGTCAAGTGTGCTGCGATGGATTCCATTGGATCTACGGCGAAAAATGCACAAGAAGGTTTGTGCCAAGCAAGGTGCATGGATTTGCATGAGTCTTCTGTGTTCAATGACTTTGCTCACTGTGCCATGGCTCAAAATAAATGTATTGATCCCCTTCCAGCAGATTTGAGGTATGTTTCTATTGTTTTGGGGGCGGGTTATTCATGATTCGTTTTCGAATAACCGCTCACTATTCTTGCCATCGCTTGTTCCCATTTTATAGGTATCCACCACTTCCAATAGACTTAAATGACAAAAGGTTATTGAAAGATGTTGCTACTTGTGCAAGTGAATTGGAGAACTTGTTTCGAGGCACATGGTATATCAGTGCGGGATTAAATCCTGCCTATGATACGTTCGATTGTCAGGTCCATAGATTTTATCCAGCGAAAAATCCATCATCTGATTATGTTATTGCCGATGCAACGTTTGCTTATCGCGTTCCTTTGCATGATGAGCAATTCTTCACGAAGAAAGGTTTGAAGAGGCTGGAGCTTGTAACAAAAGACGAATCTGTAGACAGTGACGTTTCGAGTGGACACAAATGGGGAGTAGATGTTGCGGACGTGTCCCCATCCAATGATAGAAATGATCCTGGTTTGGACGCCAAACCTGCAAACAAAAAGCACCAACTTCAGTTAACATTGAGACCAGACGTTTTGAATTACAGAGATGATTGGTCCATTCTTTCTTATTCTAATCATAAGAAACACGGGTATATTGTTGTGGCATACAGAGGGACCAATTCGGCTGCTGAAGGTTACGGAGGTCTGAATGTATACACACGATCGCCGATCTATTTAAATGCTTTGTTTTCGAGCGATAATCAACTGACAACTGGTGAACAAAACATGATCGATGGTATACAAAATGCACTAGAAAAGGTAAATTTGTCTTGGAAGGACTTGATTCAAGTTGACAATACTTGTAAGAGTTCAAATAGGCAGAGTCCAGCCAACAAGATTTGATCCACTTTTCTGGAGAGGAATCTTCACTTTGTGTTTTCATCACATTTTTCATTTTACGCGACATTCAGGTGGACCCACCAAAATTGCATCATAGTATACACTGCAAAGTGCTGTAAACTGCTTGTTTCAAAGAAAGTTCCATGTAAATCGGCGAAACATCATCTCGTCTCAAACATAATTTGCGAATTTGTTGGCCATTTAATATATTTTCCATAATGGCAACAGTTATGAAATATCCACCTTTTTCGCCGATTTCCATGGACGGTAGTCATCATGAAAATGGCCATGAATTTTCTCAGCAGGACGACGATCTTGATTCTATTGAAGATACACCCATTTACATCTCGTTTTCGATCGCAGCCAATTTTTCTGACATTGGAAATAGCGTTGCTAGCGGGTCAAGTATCGGAGATGGGAGTAAGTACAGCCGCAGCGAGAAAGAGTCGTCCCAAAGTGATGAAAACCGATCGTCATACTTTTTCGACAGTTTAAATTCTGCTTCAAATGGTGATAGTCGCAATCTGGATTCGTTCTCATCTAATGACTGCTCCTCTAAGGAAAATAATGAAATGGATGCTGACAGTTACCGTGAGGTATATGTGGATTACAAATTCTCATTGAGTCCACGAAATTCCTGCATGCCCTGTTCTCCCGATAATACTATTGTAGCAAAGAATACGAGAAGAAAGAATGACTCCCGTTTCAACGAGTTGTCTGGGGATTCAGATTCGATCACCAACATGAAAAGAAGTAACGTAAATGCCACTCCGCAAACCAATCTGATGACCCATGACGAGGAGGGAAATCTTACGAAACTTTTCAATAATAATTCCTCGTTCAAAGCTGTTCCTAATGATACGATGGGGCCTTTTCATCAGTTTGGAAGTTTGTTCTGGCAAAAGTCTGAATCATCTGACAAGAATATTCAATTGACCATGGAAACAAATACACCCAATAGAGGGAATGATTCTAAAGAGCGAATTAGCACATCCGCCAGTAGCAATAAAACAAAGAGAGAATCACTAGTGATGCCAGGCTGCATATTTGGATCTTGTGCCTATCCCATAGATTCCATGGACGAGCAAATTCCCAGCACATCATGGGGTGGCGGGAGTTGGGGTAAGAAGATATTGTGTCCGTGCAGAAGCAATAATGCTCGAGGCTATAGCCAGCAAGTGGAAGGAAATAATGAACAGGATGATAATGATACAGAGCAAGGTATTGAGATTTGCGTCAGTGATTTAGATCCTTCCCAGCACTATAAGCAGATTGATGAAAATGGCCTTGTGTTGTTTCTCCAGAGCTTGACAGAGAAGAAGGCGTCTCGTGAACAAATTTTAAACTCTTTATTGAGGTAAGAGCCATCGCGTTGCATGTAGAATATTGATACCTCGCTCGTCCCTACGCAGTATTCACAATTCACATACTCGCCGCCCTTTAGGTCCAAAATTTATACTAAAGAAAGTGTGGAGTCATCACCTCCCCAATACTGCGACGTAATGCTCAGTCCATCCTCTGTCGATGAGGGTCAATATTCCATTACCATCGTGCCCAAGAAGGAATCCGACACATCAAAAACTGTACTTCCCAATGCTACCCACAAATATGTCATTTCTTCTGTCTTGATCAAGTCTCCCAAACATAAAGATAATCCCGTTGCATCCTACTCCCTTTCCTCTTCCTCCTCCACATCGTTCGCCTCCTCGAAAATTCAACAACCACAACTATTGAAAAAAGGTACCATTACTAGTACTAACCGACAACTAGCAACACAAAGAAGATCCATCATATCACTACGTCCACAGCAGCGACAGCATCATTATTCCACCACCTACATTGGTCACCCAGCATCCTCATCCAGTACCACCGAAGGACGAGGTTTCAAATTACGCCAGGGTATCACTCCTCTGGGACGAAAATCGAGCACCCTCCATTTTAAAAGAAAAAAGAAACGAGTACTGAAAAGTAAATCAAAATGTACGGTAGGATCTTCGAGTAGAGATACTGTTTTGAATGAAGGTGGCATTTAGCAGTAGTATCACTTTTAGCAAGAAATGCAACAGTGTCAAATATGATATGGTGGATGGAAGGTTTTTTCTTGTATTTAGTGCAATGAAAAGTTTGAAATATCCGAGAGTGGTCGGTGACTAACAGTTGACAGTTGACAGTCGTATGCATTGCTGGTTTTTTGTTGGACTTTACATAAATGCTGCAAATTATTTATAAACAAATTCACAATAATTCAACAGTAAACGAATCAATCCTTTTCTTTTCGTGGTTCTCTTTCTTCCATGACAAAAAAATTTTCATACGTATGATCGTCGTCGTCGTCATCGTTGTTGTTGTCATTATCTTTAATATCTTGTCCGTCATTCTTGCTTTGCTTCACTCTCACCATTTTTCTAATAGCTAAATAATGTTCAAACACATATTCTGACTCCTCCTTGACACCACCCTTCATTTCCCATGCTTGCAATTCTGCAATCTCATTTCGTACAGTTACAGGGAAATTTTGATCCAGGAAACCTCGAGGCAAATCATACATTTCTTCCTCTGTAGCAGCAGCAGCATCAGTCATAATGTAGGTACTAACAACCTCTCCATTATTCTCACTACTTATCGTTGCCTTGGCATCACCACCGTTAGCAGTGCTAATACTACTTCTATGACTAGTATCAATAGTCGTTGTACCTTGTTGTCGAGGACGACTCACCAACGAGATGCATTTCATAATATTTCCCAATTTCACCTTGAGATCCTCTCTTTCATTACTTGACAAATGATCCAAATCAATCAAACATCGTTTCGCCAAAGTTTCCAATTCCACATCTTGCACTGCTATTGGTGCTGATGTAAATCCATTATGATCATGTTCCTGCTGTTGTCGATGCAAGGGCAGGTCTCGAATTGACCATGTCGGTTTGGGTATTAAGGTACACAAGGAACGGCTCATGTCATGCTGGAAATACCATCGCTGTTTTAAAATCTTGCTTTGGATAGAATTCATCATCATCAATTGATGGATGGATGGATGGGTTAGTTACTTGGTGAAGTAAATGAATTAATTCATCATTAATTCCATTGTCCATCTCTATCTATTGGTGTTGGAAAAAAGTAAAAGAGAGAGATTTTCACAGTGTAGTGTACTACAGAGAATAGTACACCCAAAGGAGAAAAGAGAGAGAACAACAGAAACTAAAAAGGCCAAATACAGAGAAGAATGTCAAGGCTCTTTCTTTCCAACCGACTCCTCGAAAATTTTCATCACACTTTTTTTCATCTCCACCTTCTTGGTCGCACGACTTACTGTATTCTATTGTTGGAGTCGAGTCGTGGTTCGTGGTTCTTAACAAAACTCTGCCTGAATGAATTGAGAGTCAGTAGATGTATATATATGTGTGTGGAAAAACTAACTGCCCGAGGTGGAAACACTGCCAAACATCCAATCCACACATCATGGAAAGGACATTGTAAAATCCTTTCTCGTTTATCGATTGTCGATTAGAGAGCACATCAATTGATTCATTATTTATTATATTAGTATTTCACCAAAAGAAGTCACCAGGATAGATACAGATAAAGTTTTTTATCTCTCTTTCTATAGATGGAAATGTCTTCTCATTCCCTTCATCGAATATTCTTCCTCTTATTAGTCATTCTGCCCTGCTGGGTGGTAAATGCCTATTTGAAAAATTGCACCGTTACCGATTCAGTAGGAAAGCAATTAATTCGTTTACAAGTGAGTAACTAACAAAATGAGTGGTTACGACCTCCTTCTCCTGCGACCTTTTTTCCAACAACAAAACTGACACATTCTCTACATTTTTTTTGCGTGACATGCAGGTCAAGATTCGTTGCACCACCAACGATGAAGAAATGTTGGAATGCGTCAACAACGACGCCGAAAATATTGTCCCTGCACTTCAAGTAGATCCAGCCTTTTGTGGCCCATTAAATGTTGCCATCCGTTTCAAAGTATGCAACCATGGTCCAGCAGCTTTTGACGTCAACGACAGTCGTAGCCGAATTCGATACAATGCACAAGAGTTGGACAGGACCATTGGAGGAGGGAAAAGCATTGAGGTAGGACGTTGTAGAACCATCAAAATCCAACGGACTTTTGATACATGTAGGAGACAGAGGGCAATGTCCATTCAAGTTCAGGGAAGGAGTGAGGTGGATGGTAGACCTGTCTTTGGATTTTGTTATTTGCACAGAAAGGCAACGGTGGAATTTGCACAAAAGATAAGTGGACCTTGTGTGAGTTCTAATTTTTTGTTTACTGAGGTGGCCTTTCCCAATGATCGTCCCGTGGATGGGAAATATGTGGAGATTTACAATCCAGATTGTGCGGGAGGGGTCATTTCTGAAGATTTTAAGATTGTGAAGTATTCTGGTGATTTGCACACTCCAACAACAATGTTGAGTTTGAGAGATCTTCCAGTGAGAGATGATGGGTTTATAGTGTTATGCAGTGAACCAATGGATGCAGCTTACGAATTGAACGATTTGTGTGATGTCATCAATGAAGATGTGGGTCCTACCATGCCCCATGATGCATTTTCCATCGTTGCCAGTGATGGAACGGTTCTGGATACATATGGATACCCTTCGGATATTGAAGATCATGATCCTTTTCAAAGAGCTGTTAGGAAACGAATAGGAGCATCTGCATCGCCAAGATGGAAGTCCAATGATTGGCTCACCAAAGATTTGGCCATGACATGGGATATGGATCCTAGACGATGGAATTATTATGGGTATTGAGAGTGTGAAATAGATTCAAAAATTTTCCAATAATTGTAACCATACAATAAATATAATCGCTTCACATAGGATAACTCTCATAGACTGCCTCTTTCCAATCTTTTTTGGAAAGATCTTTGATTGATTTGTTCGTCTCTTGCTTTTGTGACCAATTCTTGTAAATTTGTGTCAATACCTCTGTGGCTCTTTGTTCGGCATATCTACTGTTGTATCCCCAAAATCCCCACCTTAATAATTTGTACAGCAGAGTACAGAATAGAACAGAAAAGTGTGAGATCAAAAATGATGCAAAAGATGAATCATAAAAGTATAAGAATATTGTAACCCAACTCAACTAATTCAAACTTACCCAGCCATGAACCTTACATAATCTACCAATGCCAATTCGTACTGCATTTTCAAAACGTCACCGTCGACAATATGGTCAATATCTTGCAAGGACAAATGTCCCAAGGACACGAGATTCTTTTTTAATTCCTCTGCATACATGCAAAGGATGCCCTCCTCACTCAATTCCTTAAATACCCTTGTCGATACAGACGATACAACAAACATGACAAGATCTTTGGCACCATACCCTCTACCACAATATTGAAAATCCACAGCAGAACATATCCAATTCCGTCCATCATTGTCGTCTTTACCAAATAAAACATTCCCACTCTTGAAATCCCCATGTATCAATGTAAAAGATGACGGTGGTCCATCATTCATCCTCTCATCGATTGCAAATGCACATGATTGAAAGATTTGATGTGAAGCAGGAATTTGGTCCAATTCCTCCAGTCTCGTCTTGAGATGCCAATATCCTCCTTCTGCCCATATCTTATCCCAGGGTATTGTAGTGTTGTTCTGACCATTTCTTTTATTTTGTTTAGACATGGTATGACAACGATAAAATCTAGAATGAAATGCTGCCAACCATTTGATGGCTGCCTTGACTTGACCAACATCCGATGATCTGTAGCTCTGATTGTACCGTTCACTCAAATCCGACAGAATAAAACAAAACGAAGTACCTGCGTCACCAGCATGACCGTCCTCCTCTTCCAACATTTGAATCGAATAGGGCCTTGCAATAGTCGGAAACGATGCGGGTGACGCTGTGACTCCAGAATCCTCTTCTCCCATTATCTTTTTACAAAGCAGGATAGGCGCAATCTCTTTATAAAACGCAGCTTCCACCATGTAGCTTTTCAATTTTCTTTGATTACCAATCGAATCAAAATCGTCCTTGGAAGGAGGCACGACCCGTTTGATCACAAGGACTTGTTTCACATGATTTGGCAATGACGATACAGTAAGTCTTGATACAGTGCCATATCCTGCCCAAAGTGTAGTAATAGTACGTTCCTTGGACAGTTTTATTTTATCTTTTACATCGTAGCCAAGAATTTGTCGAATCAAGTCGGGAGTGATTTCAAATTGACGTTTCATGTTTTAGTGGTTGATGAACGTTTTGTATTTTCGACGCTAATGGAATGTCAAGTCAGGAAAGTCAAGTGTGCACTGTCAAGGTTTACTAGGGTCCTTTATCATAATATTATATACACCGCTTTTGTACTTTTTACAGCAACTCTTCGCTTCGTCATGCATTCGTCATTCGTCACTCTGTCTTACAAACGAACTTCAGTAGCAAACACGACACACGTTGTCACTATGTTTCCTCTGCTTGCGTTTCATAATATATAATCAAAAAACACACTCCCAATGGCCTGCTTTGGATCTTTCACATTTTACTTGATATCATTTATACTTTATACAATAATATTGTTATCATTCTGAGATTTTTTAATGCACTGCCTTCTTTCTACCTAAACTTCTACCTTCTCCGCAGCACTCCATAACTGTAGAGCAGACAGCGCACTCGACTGTTATATTATGAAAAGAATGTTACTACTTTGCTGTCAAACTGATCATTTATCAAGAAAGAAGTTGACGGCATCACCCACACTTTCTTGTTCCTTCTGCAGCTGGCACTTTCGTCTCTTCCTACCCGCAACACCCGCACTACCCCTGTCCAAAACTAGACCCTTCATTTCTTCTTCTCTACCTTTGATAATACTCTCCATTCTTCCTATTGACTTTTTCAATTCATTCTGTTTGTCTATAACTTCTTTGGCCTTGGATGCAATGTTTTGTTGTACAGTAGCAGTATTATTATTATTATTTGGATTGCTGGAGGAAGAATCGGCGGCTTTGCAAGTGGAGGATAGGTGGATCATTCTGGATATGAAAATTTGCCAATCAAAACGAAGTTTTGATACCGTTGGGTCTTCTCGTTTTCGGATTCTTTCATTTGATGTGTTGTTATTGGATTGGTTTTCATTTTGGTTTGTAGATGATGATGTAGTCGACATATTACACATCAACAAAAAATAATGAGAAGATAGACATAGAGTGAAGAGTTATCCTGAAAATTGCACAGCATGGTACCAGTACCCGTTGAATATATTGTACTTACACGTAGTTCCGTCACAGCCACTTATCGTAGAGAGACCACGTCTTTCTAGAGGGATATCATAGATATCACATGTTAGGTTGGGATACTGATCGTCTGAGATTAGCATCACTTTTCTAAAGAATTCTATTAGGATACTACCATTAGGAAATCAAGTTAGGTTGAAGAAGATCGAGCTGAATCAGTTCAAGAAGAATACAAGAGATCATTCTAGAGTCAAAAGGAGTTCTATTTCATTAGGAGTATACGATCAAGGTACATTTGATCATTAGGAGTTAGTTTAGAGTAATTCTCACAATTTAAATTAAACACAATTTTTTGTAAGCATTTGTGTCATAATTGAGCAGTAGCTACAAGATTGTTGAGTTGTGTAGACGTAGTAGCGAGGCTGCACAGACGTTGCGCACATCCCACTTTTTTCAACGGTACCCCCCTGGGGGACCCCTTCTGTTGTGAAATCCCACAGTGTGTTGATTTGGCATCCATTGCCCAGAGCACTTCTTTGCCTGATGCTTGCGTGATACCGTGATACGTTCCTGGTACCAGTATCACGCATGACGGTATCACGCATCACGCATCACGGTATCACGCAAGCATCAGGCAAAGAAGTGCTCTGGGCAATGGATGCCAAATCAACACACTGTGGGATTTCACAACAGAAGGGCCCCCCCTGTCGTATCCTACGTGCTACGGTACTTTGTCATGACCCATTTTCTCAATGAATAGCCTGTCAACTGTTTTCCTTTGTTGATTGTTGCTTCCTACAAAAATCCTTTCTTTTCATCATTCTTTTCAACGCTCAAGGAAATGTTCTGTTTTGGTATTGAGTCTACTCTTTCTACCTATTTCAACTTTCTTATGTTTGTAAAAGGCTTCCGTTGGATTATCATTATTTTTAGGATTTGTTCAATTGATTAGCTTATAATTTATGATTCCCCATTTCCTCCATATAATTTCATTTTCATCGCCTTTTGTGAGTCATTTTATTTTTAGTCTTCTCAGTCGTCCCTGTTGGTACTGTTCTCGCGCGTTCTATGATGATATATTATCGTCACAGCACGTGCCCTTTTCAAGCAATGTCTGATGTCATTGCTCCACGGCTAGTTGTCGTATGTCTACACGGGATTTCTCACATCCCGCATGATTCATTGTAGAATTGTACGCCCTACATGTCTCATATAGGATTATGTTCGTAGGTACATTCTACATATCTCTACGCGAATCGTTCTACAATTCGACACTCTTCATTTGGTTTCGTTCGATCTAAACTAAGATCACAGTTTTTACGTTTGCAAAATATCAATCACTTCAGTTTACTTGTAGCTACTCACCAAGTTGACCTCGATCGACCGCAAGCCTCAATCAAAGCCTTCCACTCCTCCTCCATCCTCAACCTATTCCTCTCTCTCTTTCTCCTCCACTCCAGGATCCGTATTCAAAACTTTACATAGAGAGGGTTTGAGCTACAAGCCTAAACAATTTGTGACCTTGATGCGTCAGAAGAAAAAAAAGGTTTATGGAAAGATAGTGAGGGGTATAATTTGGATAAATTGTATGACCCATTCTACATTATCAGCCAAAAATTGAATCTGTTTCATGAGGAGTAAACTACATATGTTTAACTTTTACATTTTCTCAACCATGTCTCATGTTGTTGTTTATGTCTCTTTCCAGATCTATATCCTTTACTGTCGTCCTCTCCCAGAAAAGTCGTTTCATTACTGGCAACATTAGTCTTCCGATTTTCTACCAAAAAAATAGCTGTAAGCTCAGAAATTATAATACGCATCCTGAACAGGGAGATGATAACTGTGTACATGATTATTTTTCTATTGCCCATCTTTGACGGGGCAGGATATATACCATTTTCCATAAGTTTGGGGTGCTGCTGAGCAGAATATAGTAAAGCAGAATGTACAGCACTCCTTGGCATCAATAGGACGAACAGAACTAGTCTTTCTCACTGTACCGCCACACATTCTAGAGGGTTGTTGATGTTGGAATGTATCACAATGTTTTGGAACCTCTTTCCTCCCTCCTTGGTGCTCAGCCCAAAGTTTTGTTCCCGTCGCCTGTAACTGTCCTTCTTTAAATTGCTTCTTCTTTGCTGTACTTTTTCTGTAATGGTCACACACAAGTTTTATATCCTTCAACCTTTGAGAGCTTATGTAGAAAAATAAAAGGTTAGTGAGGCACACATTTTCACAACATTTGGATGGTAATGGTTCTCCCTGTTTTCACCGAGTTTGTTACTAACACTGTTCCACCAGCAGCTGCTGCAGTTTTCAAAACATTCACCATATTGCTTTCTTCAGCTGAACCTAAATAACCTTCAATAATGAATACCTGCATTGGATGAATACCCAATGGCAGTATTGCTCTAACTTTTTGATCATTTTTTTTATTCGGTTGGTGGGGGGGGGGTAGACCACCAAATAGCCTTATGATGACGTGAAAAGTACGAATGCAGTCTGTTGAAGGCAAACATTACTTTTCCTGACCTTTGTTATTTCCTCTGATGGTTATAGAAATGTCATTATCACATGAAGTCACATCTGTCTCTTCTTCACCCAATGATGTACGCATGTATACATGTCGCAATGTGTACTAGACCAGGAAGTAACATGGATCAACAAAGAAAGGGGTATGAGGTGATTAATTATTGATGGAACCATTTTTATGCATGGTTTGATCTGAACTGTTTGGGACATTTGTTGTGGCCAACTGTTCATGCCATGTGTTGAGAACAATGGTTTATAGAAACGGTTGACATCATTTATTGTGATAAACAGTTTGGAAGAACAGTTCGGCACAAGTGTTGAGGTCAGCAATGACAGGTGTGGTGGGAAGGGGAACTCACCTCAACCGCAAACTTTATCTGATCTCTGGCGATCAGATGTCATCCCTCTTAAGCTTCTTCCTAACATGAGCAAACACTTCTTTAAGTAGATCTTCTGTCTTCTCTTCTCCTTCCTCTGGTTCTGTTATGTCATTGGCATTTACACTATCCACATTTGGAGATGGCTCCTTCTCATTATGAAGTATATTCTGATTTGTGTGTTGTGCTTGTTTGTTGTGCTTTTCGATCGTTTTTTTTTTATTCGGTTGGTGGG
>JAAMXU010002863.1:67757-95369 GCA_019693545.1 Chaetoceros muelleri
ACCAAATAGCCTTATGATGATGTGAAAAGTACGCTGCGCAAAGCGTCCCCAGTAGAGAATCATTAATTACACGAGAGTGGTACACGCCCACGGGGTTGCTTCTAACTTCTACTACCAGGTACCGTACAAGGTATGTGTAGTCGTCAGCGGTACGATACTACTACCGACTACCGGTATTACATCGTACGTAACGGTACGAGATACCTGTTGCCGAAGATGAGGGCTCTAGCTAGCTACAGTGTAGTACCTGGTACCATTACTACCGTAGTACCCCTCACCTCTCTAGAGAGCTCTAGAGAGAGAGATAGAGATCTCTAGCTCTACTAGAGAGAGTAGTACACGTAGTGGAGGACTTCATGTCCATTCATTTTTGATCATCTGGAGAGAGAAGAAATACAACAAGAAGAAAATCGTTCCCTCACATTTTTGCGGAACCAATTTTTAATTCATTCACTTTCTTTTCCAGTGCGCGAAATATTAACTAACAAGATACATTCATTCTATTGAAACCAAAACCTGAAACCAACCTAACCAACTCTATATAAATTCTCACCACCAGAAGCTAACAACTACTTACGCCATGAAACTTGATGCAACCGTTATGCGAACCATGAATCGCCAGGACTTTCGTGTCCTCGAAGCCGTCGAAAAGGGCATGGAAAACCGGACCCTTGTCCCCGTAACGATAATTGCTGCCATTGCCAATCTGCGCCACGGAGGAACCAACAAAATTATATCCTCTCTTCATAGGGATAATTTATTATCTCATGATCAATCTTGTGGTTATGACGGTTATAGATTGACCAACAGTGGGTATGATATTCTTGCCCTATGGAATTTGAAACAGAGGGGGGTCATCAGTGCATTGGGTGATCAAATAGGTGTAGGGAAGGAATCAGATGTGTATATTGCTGCTAGTCCAGAGGGAAAGCAGATTGTATTGAAATTCCATCGTTTGGGAAGAACGAGTTTCAGAGATGTCAAAAAGAAACGTGATTATTTCATGATTAACAGTGTAAAAACTGGAAAGACTGGGAAATACGGTACAGTCTATTCTCACAAGGATCAGCCTAATTCATGGTTGTTTCTAAGCAGAATCTCAGCGCTGAAAGAATATACGTTTATGAAAGCACTGTATGACGTGGGCTATCCGACTCCTCGGCCAATCACTCACAGTCGTCATGTAGTAGCGATGGGATTGATACGTGGAATTCCATTGTATCAGTTGCATCGTAATAAAGTGTCACCAGATCAGGTAGAGTCTATATTTGAACAGGCCATGGATATTTGCAAACAACTTGCAAGGAATGGTCTTGTCCACTGTGATTTGAACGAATTTAATCTCATGGTGGATTTGAGTGGAGGTGTCCAAAGTTCTGCAAAAGAAGGGGAAGACGAATATGCTGGAGAGTTTTATGTTCGTCATAGCGGTTCTAGTGCTTCTGTGGCCACCAAGGGACAATTGACAGTTCCATTCGGCCAGCAGCATGTTGGTAAGCAGATGGATGGAACTGGTGAAATTATCACGGAGGAGCCACCGAAACCTAAAATGATGCTTGAAAATGGAATGGATGCAAGACCTGTTGTCACGCTGATTGATTTTCCACAGATGGTATCCGTGAGACATCCGAATGCAAAAGAATTATGGGAGAGAGATATTGCATGTCTGAAGCGTTTTTTTGTCATGAAACTCAAATGCAATCTCAACGAAGAGGATTGGGAGCGTCTGGTACCCATATGGGAAGATTTGATTGCAAATGTAAACGAGGATAATGCGCACATTGAAATCGAAGGAAATGGCCAAGAAGAAGATGATGAGGACGGAGAAAAAAGTGTTTTGACCATTTCTTCTAATTCATCCCTTGTTCCAAAGAAACAGCTACGCTTAGATCAGGTCCTTCAAGCCTCTGGGTTTTCCAAAGATGATGCTGCACGAAAGAGTGAACTACTGTACTACGAGCCAATAGAGAGAAAATGTGGTGTTCTTTTAGAAGACGATGAAGATGACGAAAAGGAAGAAGATACCGGCACAGGCAACGAAGAAAAAGATATCAACAAAGAACAAAAACCAGAAAATGACGACTATGATGGGGAGATTTCCGATCAAGAAGATGACGATGAGGATCAGCTGGAAGATGTACATGTATACACTCATGATGACAACGATGACAGATCTACTTCACACTTTTCTACTATATCCAGAGCAGAGAGTTACGCGTTGGCCAAGGCCAGAGCAAGCGAAAGAGTTCGTCGGCAGTTGGCAGAAATGAAGAAGGCAAGTAAAACCAAAGGCGCATTTCGGAAAAAGAATAGTAACAAGACTTTTGTCAAGGGCAAGAGAGGAGTTCAAGACTTTGGTTTGTGAGTTTTTACCCATCAATGTTTAAGCAGAATCGACAATCATGATGCAAGTAATTTTGTAAAGATTGACGGATTTTTTAGCAATAACTAACAAAACAATACAACATCCAAAATAGTAACAAATTTACTGTACACATGCATCATGTACTATTATTATCGGTCCCCTCTTCTTCCTCTTCGGATGACGAGTCGGAATCATCATCCGCGACGTGAATGTTGAACGAAACGGGGGCATCGTCATGATCAGAATGTTCATCTTCTTCCCTGATTCCATCTTTTCTTCTTTCTGAATCTTTATTGTCAACATGAATTGTATTCATTTTGTCATCTTCCTGTGCGCTATGGATGGAGAACACATTCCAAGGTAAATCGTCATCTTCATCGTCATCAGCATCACCGTCGTCGTCAACATGATTTGATTCTATTCCAATCAAAGCATCTCGTGGATTACCTTGATAACAATTTTCATTATTGTTGCAATCACCATTTCTTATTTGATAGGGATCTTCATCCAATCGTTGATCTGAACGTTTCAAACCCTCCAAGAAAGAATTATTAGAAGTTGTACTACCCGCATGATTTTCTTTGGAACATTCCATTCCATGGGAACTTTGCCGTTGGTCTTTCTCATGCTCTTGATCCGCAGCACTGCTCTCAAAATTGAATAATTTCAACAAATCGCCATGGGATATTGTATCCCCGTCATTCCTTTGCATAGTATCTGACGTTACACCTTGATTCTCTGATGAAATAGCAGATGTAAGTACAGTCTCGTAATTTGTGTTGCTGTGATTTATGTAATCCTTGGCGGCTATGGCACACGCTGAATGCTCCTCCCTCCCGAAAGAATGTTGATTATTGTTTGATATTTTGTTGGTTGTGATATTGTCAGATTCAATGTCCGTACTATCCTCGTCATTGTCAACTCCATCGTCATCCTCGTTGTCACTGCCATAAAATGCATTTGGATTGTAATCATTGGTCACAAAGGCATGTGCATGTTGCTGTTGTTGATGATGATGTTCTTGTTGTTGATTTTTATCAGGACCATAATGATGACTATGATTTCCACCATTTATATTTGGATCACCAACACTCATCATGAATCTAAAATTGTCCTTCACATGATTAGTACCTCCCCTACTCACAATGTTATCACTTCCAATCTTTTCCAACGGATGACACAAAGCATTATTGTCATGTCCTTGACCTCCCTGTTGAAATCGTTTCAAGTATTCTCCCGGCTGAAGTGGCCGTCGTCTCCTCCCGTTCCTCCATAACATATCATCCTTTTTCCCCACATGATCTTCTCGTGAAGGAATATACCTCGAAGGCATTTGAAATTTCTTCGACAAGAGTTTTTGCATCCCATTATCACCGTTGCCCACCATCTTTCTCTTTTTCAAAATCTCACAACCGTTATTTTTACCGTTGGATGAATTTGAAGTTGTGGAGGGTTCCGCCAAAGATGCAGGATCGCTCTTTTGATCCGTCCAAGGCCCATCGATTTGTATTAAATGCTGTTCGGTTTGTAATTCTTGTATCTTTCCTTGAACGATCAAGTCAACGTGGGCTAGAGAAACTACGAGCGTATCCAGTGTTATGTCCGTGGTCTGCTGCTCATATTGACTGCCAGTAGAACTGCTGTAGCATTGTAGTTGATGGCTGTTGCTGGCAGACGAGGAGAACAGATGAATGACGCCCGACTTTTGCACGACGAGTTTGCCATCTAACCATTTTTTACGTTTTTGTGTCTTGTGTTTGGTATAGAGGCACATAAAACAGTGTGTCATTGCGAATTATTCGTCGCGTTTCTTCCGGATAACGAAAAGATGAAGAGGATGTAGTATTTAGTTGTTGTTTCGTTTGTCGACTCGTCTCACGTCTCACGTCTCGTCTTTGTTGGCGTGGGTGGGTCTAGTATCTATCTACAGTACAGGTACCTATCTCTTGTTTCGAAGTCGAGTCCTACATAGGATTCTACGTACAGCTTCAGTTGCACTGCTTGGAGTTGGGTGACTAAGCTGCAATCAACAAATCTGTCAGTACTCATCAATTATGATATCTTAATTAAAACAAGGGAATATATCAAAGGATTGGATGACTAAGATCTAAGAATAAATCAGAAGTTATCATGATTAACAATCAACCCAAAAGCATTCGTAACTTCAACTACCACCAGTTAGTAAAGGCGCGCTCCGTATGCACGTAGTTCACCTACAGTACAGGACTGTGGAGAGGTACATGACATAGTAAAATATCCCGCAAATGATAAATCGGAAGGTGGACATTTGAACCTAAGCTAAACTGAAACAACCAACCTCACCAAACAGATCGACCTGCTTTAAATGCTACTGATCTCAGTGGTAGTGTGGGAGGTACCTAAACATGTTCGTCCCATGCCGGAAACCTATGCGCCATCTCCTAATATAACTGATTCATTAGCAAATATGCAGTCAGCAATGTCATGCTTCACATTAATTGCCAATGTTATGTTGGTCAACAAATCCGCAAGATTGCGCTCCGTTCCAATCCACAAAATATTTATGATACCAGCTGCTTGGGCTTCCCGGACTCTATGGTAACATATTGCACTGTGCCTCTTATCCGATACAGATGTTGGTACTGATGCATTGGTCACAACCGACTTGTTATTGCAATATACACTTGTTGTAGGACCTTCGATTGGTGCCCCAAACATTCATAATATGTGCCTTAGTGATTCTATAAGCTCTGTAGCTATCCTCAATGCCACAAACTCAGACCCGAAGGATGAAGACTCCACTGTGTTTTGCCGCTTGCTATACCAGTGGATCAATGCATTATTGTTCACTTATAGTATTAGTATACCAGTATGAGATCTTTGATTTGCCAAATTTCCAGCATGATTTGCATCCAAATACGTAGCATTCACAACAGGATTTCCTAATGGTTCTGACATGTTAGTGGGTACCATATCACATGCATCTGGATATAATTCCTTCCAATGCTTGATCGTGACATCGCCTGAGCCAATGGCACCATCTATACATGATGGTATTATAGGGTCAAAGGCTATGTGATCCTTATTCTTCTTAAGGTTTCTTTGTAGGAATCGGAATATCATATATGCGGCATCTAGATGACCTTTGCGTGGTGCACATAAAAGTTGAGACAAACAGCTAACTTCAGTCATAATGTCTACTCTACCTAGCTCATCCACTGCCCATCGCAGTATCCCTATCAACTCCTGGTAATGATGTATCATGTATCCCTTTCAAGTCAAGCTTATCAGATGTATCAATCTTGCTTCTTGGGGCGGTATTCCCTTGGATATGGGCGCTTATAGTCCCCGTGAAATTTGAATGGTGGTTCACCATCCAATTTCCTCATTGATTCAACATTTGAGACTGCCGAATCAACATAATCCCTACTGGGCATGGCCCAGGTTTCTCTACCATCCTCAAGTTGAACTCGTTCAATGTTAGCACCTAAATACCTAGTTGGTGGCCCAATGCTCCCTTCCTTCAACTCATAGCTACGCAGGAGAGCATCCATCACAACACCAGGTTCATGGGATAAACGAAGGATATCGTCATTTGTATCATCTGATAATACTTGAAGCCATCTGGCTTGACACCAGGTTTCAACCACACATTCTGATCAGCCTCAGATAGACTGAATCCAATGGCCTTGAGAGAATCGCTCATCATAGATGCCCATGATGCACCACTAGACTTCAAACCATATAGGGCCTGAACTAACAGCATGGCAGAGCCAACTTCACTATCAAACTCTATGCCGGCAACTATCCGTATCTTTTCCTTGCAGCGGGGCATTCAAGTAAGCATTTCTGACATCTGCAGCACATATCTCAAGATCGTTTAGGGCGGCCAAGAGGAATGCAATGTGTATACTGTCCCTGGAAACAACACTGAAGTATGTCATTGCAGTGGGGGTTTCAGTTGTGTTACCCTCAGCCACGAGACCAGTTTTTTAGCGAAACTTCCATCCATCTTCATGTCAAAAACCCAGTGGTGGTAGCCAATTTCTTGATAACCTGGCATGGCTTGCCCGGACCGCATAGAGTCTACAGATGCATTGGATTTTTCAAAGGCAACACAGACCTTGCAAAGCAGCAATGACATCTCTCCAGAAACTGGTCCCCGTGTCTATATCAAACCTAGAAGCCTCCTCAACTGGGTTGGGGAGTTTTATCCCAAATTTGTGAGTAGCATGCCAATAATGAGATTGAACCTTACCTATCATGTTATCCTGTGCTCTGAGCATGTGTCTAACCAACCGATTGAATGCTGGCTCATGATCAATATTATTAGCTACAGCATACTCTGCAAGCTGTATAGGGTTGGATGCTTTTAGATCCTTCAATGGCACCCAGCAGTATAAAATGGATCATCCTTCCACTCCACAAGGAATTTCCAAAGTTGTCATCTTTGCATTTCGATTACCCAGCCTGCTAGTAATGAAACCTTGGCTGACTGGTATGGTGGAATCATCTTTCTCATGCTCCATAATTTCATGCAATTATTGGAATTGTTTGCCATGTTCATCCACTTGAGCAAAGAGATTTTTGGCAATAACATTAGCATTCAAGTGGTCTACCCACTTTGAAGATGGAGCAATCATTAAACATATTTGTGGAGTTATTTGTTGACCCTTGGAAGTTGCGGGCTCTTCTTAAGACCTTGGCCATTCTGCGATTCCCACTTGCATCGGGAACAATTACCTCAGCACCAATAAATGAGTGGTAAGTAGTATCGGCTGCCTTTTCTGCCTTGGATTGATCAACTATTTCATCTACTTCAGGCAGTCAGTTAGGGTCATTCATTGGTAGAGCATATGGATCTGGCAAATATTCATTTATAAAATTGTGGAATTGGTCATCAGCATTGTATTTTCATCCCCAACTACATTCATCCATTCAGCCTAATATTTGCAAATCTTGTTCTGGACATCACTGGATGCCATATCCTCAGAGGTTACATGCTGGATGGTCATTCTGGCTAATATCTTGCCACTTGAGGAGAGTATCCAATAACATACTGCACTACCAACTTGGTGTGACACACCTAACCACCGGCCAAGCCTTGGATTCTCATCACTGTTTGGTGTGTGCCAATACCAAACCCAATCATAGAATGAAAAATCTACCCACTTGCTTACATCTGGTGTGTCACCTTTTATGACCTCAAATGCAGTTCTCCCATGCTTCGTTGCAGTCCTTGAATAGATTTGGGCAATCCATACCAGGGTTAAGTCCCATAAACACTTTGGGACCTTACGCTTGATCATCAATCGCTTCCACCTTGCCTTGATTATTCTAATGCTGGACTCTGCCTTGTTCTTCCATGGGGAGGGTTCTATCACATGCTTGTTGATTTTGTAGTGATGAACAGATCGATCGAATTGAACTCTGCCTTGTTCTTCCATGGGGAAAAGGGTTCTATCACATGCTTGTTGATTTTGTAGTGATGAACAGATTGATCGAATTGGGACTGTCTCCCAACTTGCTCACCAGCTCCATAGTATACCAGTTCATTTAGAATCCCAACATCATTGACAAATCAATCAAGAGACTCACCAGCTTTGCTCTTTGACATCATAGAAAAAAATGCATGAATCCATTTTGATCATAATATAACTGGGCCCAAGTATTGCCTGCAATTTATCGCGACTTGGAGAACAGGGTATCTGTGAAGAAAATGGCAATTCAAATGACACAGGTTCATGGATAAGAGATCTGTGCGGTATCTGCATGTCAGTGTTGCCACAGCCAAATGGATATTCAGCTGTGTGGTTGCTTGAAGTGGAGATCTTGCAATCTCAACACTGCAGTCCTACTTTCTCGACAACAACTTTGCATCTGGAGAGTGATGCCTGTTGATGGTAACAGTGGAGTTCACACAGAGTTTTTCAAATTGTGGTAAAATAAAATCATTGCAAGAAACACATCAATCAAGCAAGGATGAACAACAAGTGATAACAGAATTCACAGTACTATACCTATCGTCAGGGTCTCTAGCGCCCGGAAATAAATATGACACTGGACGGTTCCCAATTATGCATGTTGCTTATATCAAATATGTGGCAGCTCTCAAGCTCTTCATTGGAGGTTGGAGAGGACCAAGTCATTACGCCGCATATCAAGCCCTCCATATAAAGGGACAAATAAGTGTTTCTATCTAATTGAATACCTAGTTGTTGTCAATGCTTGTCTGTGGGGTCATCACATATGCTGATGCTGAAGGCCCAAAGCTGATTCGCGTTAATCAATGTCTTGTGTAGCTTCTCATGAAAAGCTAGGCACTGACCAAGGCGTAGAATTACTATTTCACCCATACTGGGGGTGGTTGCGGTGGTTAGTGCAGTACATATCTTGATGTGTTGTTGTTCTTGGTACTCGTCTAAAAAGGAGGATACTGTACACTCGTATGTGTTGTATGGTTCGATACCGCAATTACGCCCCGCACATGTCATATCAGCGTGGTTGTCTATCTCCATAGGTAGTATCGTAACGTCATCCTTGTCGATATCATTGCTCAAAATAATTTCTTGTTCCCTCCGGGAGACACGTCGCGCACCAGAAACAATTTGGTGTCTTGAAACGTCACCTCCATCTGCTAGTAGTCACGGGCAAGTGTCAAACATTACTGAGCTCCCGCGACTGCGAGTACTACCTGCGGCGCTACCAACAACTGTACTGATTCGACTGCCGAGTTGGCCGTGATGATACTGGACCAACACTTCTCTCTTGCTTTTTCACCTATGAATCCATCACCCCATGGACAACAGTGGCTACTATCCTGCCCTTGCTCTCTTTGGCGATAGCTATAAAAACAATATTTGCCCCATCCAAAGGGACTTTATGATTACCTCCAATACCTACCGCAGACACATCATGCTGTTTCCTCTCTTCTCTCAATTTCTTTCAAGCTGGATTCTCCAAAATTCCCTTTTTAACATCCGCATCCACCTTGCTCCACTCTTTCTTTGAGTGAAATCGCGTCAAATCACTTACATCCACGCCATTAATTTTCTCAACAATCAACCTTTTACCTCTCTGCTTATTGCAGTTATTGAATGAGGAAACATTTCGGTTCGTATTACGTTGCTTACCTTTTCCAAAGCTAAACGATGCAACATTGGACATCGGGAAGGAGATCCTGGAGATCTCCCTGGACATATAGGTGGATGCCTCCATAAAGGTTCCAGAGTAACTTGCTCTGCAGATGCTGACTTGGGTTTTGACTTATCCATGGTTGGTCTGAATTTTGTCCAAGAGGAGGATTTTGACTTTTTTCCTCCTCGCAATATGGCACCAGGTATTTCTCAAGGACATCAAAGCATTTCTTCATCCGGTTAATATATTTTTTGAATGAGAAGGCTGCTGCCTCATGACGGTAATATAGGGATTCGAGGTCAGATTTGGCGGCTTGGTGCTTCCGTTTCTTGGCTTCTGCATCACCAGCTTTCCACAATTGATGCCATGCATCCAGTTCTCGGTATCCGCCCCAGTTGTCAGGGATTGGAGTAAGGTCAATACTTACTGGGAATCATTACGGAATACGGCACCGGTATGGGAGGCATTGTTGATAATCTGTTGGTCACGCGGCTCAAGTTCACGGATGAATATGGGTTTCCTGATAACATATACTAGTGGAGTGCCAATACTGCTCTTGATGGAGTAAAGATAAGTATACAAAGACTTTTCTCACTCTGGCTTGTCAATTGACAATTTACCTTTGGAAGAGTCGTACTCAACTTTGAACTCAATGATGGCTGCACGACGAGCCACATCGTCAAACTCATCTAGATTGATGCACTAGGCAAGTGTGATGAGGCTTTTCCTCTTCATGTCCCCATAAGGGGACCCACCTACGTTGATCCTAAGCTTTTCTTTGTGTAATTCCCAAGTGGTGATCTCCTCGTAGCTCCAATAAGCTGAATCTTCAGCTAGGACATAGCCGTTTTCTTGTAACACCTGAATCTATTGATCGGTGAAACGCAGGACATCTCGGAGACGCTACATAAAACGTAGTTCAGCAGGGTTCTCGGCTACAGCTTACATCTTGGCTGCATGAATTACACAGAGGTTGTGGGTGAGGGAATGGTGTTCTATGTATGCATGACTATTACCCAGTAACTCGTGGCAACACAAGCCTGTGGCCTACCAACATCCACAAACACACTGGGTGGCCCGAGTCATCAGTCTGGGCCCTCTAACATTGCCTTCATGATGTATCTACAGGACTATCTTCGCATGTTGCCCTATGGAGATACCCTCAAACATAGGCTCTCCCGTGGTAGGTTTACATAGTAGTGAGGGAGGTTGGATCGGCATAGATCCCTAGCATTGCCCTCTTATAACAACACAATATCTGTCGGGTCTGCCCAACTACAGCCAACTTGGTCCATGGCTGCCAGAGACAATCTGAGGGCCTTCGCCCACTCGGAGGAGTATTTTAAACGAGCAAATGAAGACGTGATCAAGATTGAATAAAACTAAACAAGGAGGAGTCACTGGGTCTGATAAACTCAACAAATATGTCAGTGATCACCAGTTATAAGATATCTTCAGTACTAAAACTATCAAAGGATTGGATGACTAAGATCTTGGAGTAAAATTATAAGTTATCATGATCAACAATCAACCAAAAAGCATTCGTAACTTTAACTACAATCAGTTAGTAAAGGCGCGCTCCGCATGCACGTAGTTCACCTGCCACAGCTATATTTGCTCAGCACTGACTAGGTACGAAACTCTTCCCCCCTCTTCTCTACATGTTTACATGGTTATATTGTATTTGATACCTAAAGTACGGTGCGAAATTTGTGTGTGAAGGTGATGGGTGTCTTGAGGGAGTGGATGGCGATCATTTATTACCAGCAGTGGTGGTTCCACGCAATTGCTCAGCATTCCAATCTCTATATCTCTATGGCAACACGGATGCCTATTGCATCTAAGCCACCAAGTAAGTCCCCCATAGCTAGTCCTAGTGATCCACCCACTCTTCATGCCATGCCTATCTTATATCATACTGTTGCTACCACTAATTCCAACTTAAGTGAGGCTGGAAAGGAGTCGTTGAGGTGGCATCAGAAGCTTGGTCATATGGGTATGTCCAAGGTGCAGATTACTTCTTGGTAGTGGTGCATTAGCACAGATAGAGACTGCCAAGCGTCTCCATTGCTCAGCTGCTTCAAAGTCTTGTGTTCATCCCTTGCTGTGCCAATCCTTTATCCATGCCAAGCAATGTGTCCGGAGTCCTGAGAATCGTAAGAAGCATTTTACTGTGCGTGATTATAGTGGTGTATTGCAGGCTGGATGTTCGCGTCCAGGGCAAGAGATCTCAGTGGATCACTTTGTCTATAGTCAGAAGGGTCGCCGGTTCCATACCCTTGGGAAGGAGTCAGATAAGTTGCAGTTTGATAGTGGTTGTTCATTTGTTGACCATGCCTCAAATTACATCCATGTTGAGTTTCAGACTACCACCTCATCCCATGCCACATTAGATCTTAAACTTCTTTTGGGGCTATGTGCTGGGATGTTGGTGTGGTCCATATCACTTACATGACTGATAGTGGCTCTGCATTCACTACTAGCAAAGCCTTTACAGAGAACTTGAATCAGTTTCATCAGATAAATAAGTCTGCTGGAACTGCAGCTCACAATTAAAATGGCATTGTGGAGAGAGCCATTCGGACCATCACTTCCTCTGCTAGAAGTATGCTCATCCATGCAGCTATTCATTGGCCCGAGGTTCTTGCCGACACTGTTTTGTGGCCTATGGCCGTAGCCCATGCTATGTTCTTGTGGAATTATGTTCCCAATCTTGCCGCAGGTCTATATCCTGCTGCTCTCTTCACTCGGACTCGTTTTCCTTTAGAGATGCTCCATGATTTGCATGTCTTTGGTTGCCCTGCTTATGTTTTGGACAAGAAGTTGGCTGATGGCAAGAAATTACCCCAGTGGACTCCACGTTCTGATCGATGTATGTATCTTGGACGGGCCAATAAGTATGCTTGTACTTGATCCTCAACATTGCCACTGAGTCTATCACTCCTCAATATCATGTTGTGCTGGATGATTGGTTTGCCGCTGTCTCTGTGTCTGCTGACGAGACACTGCCTGACTTTGGTACTGATGCCTGGCAACGTCTCTTTGGTGATTCGGAGCTTCAGTTTCCATTAGATGATGATGACATTCCTCAGCTTCATCTTTTGCGTGATGATTTGGAGAATTCTGTGGATACTCTACACCACACCACGGCTCAGGACAAGGTTCTGGAGGCCATGCACCATCATGGCGCTCCTCATCCTCTTCGTCAGCCTAAGCATGCAGTGGTGTCTCGTCCTCCTCCCATGAGGGAGTCTCCTCTCCCTACTGGCTCATCTGCCTCAAAAGGTGCCTGATTTTCCTGTCATGATGGAGTCTCTACCGTCTTAGAGGGAGAGTGTCCGGCTTCCTGGTGTACCAGTCCATCAAGTGACAAGCCGTGTCGATGCTCCATTTTCTCCTGCTCTGTTACGGTCGAACGTGATTCCAACTGTGTCTCCTACTCCTACACCTACTCCTACTCCTCCCCCTGTACCGGTTGCTCAACAGCCTTTGCTGCCTCCGAATCCAGCGGTTAGAGTTCCTCCACCTCGTCTTCTTGCCTGGCGCTTCAGAATCCTCGGCACTCTGAGCATATTCAGAATGATAAAGCGCTAGTGAATTACTGTGAGTCCAGTATGCCACCACCCTTTTACTTTTATCCTCTGTTCTTGTCTGTCAGTGTCCCGTGTTATGATGAATCTTTCTTATCCCCTAGCATCTTTGCGGCAAAGATGAAATCGGATCCTGACTTGTTCTCCTATCATGAAGCTATGCGTCATTCTGACAGCAGAGAGAAGTGGATTGAAGCTATGGAAGAGGAGATCAAGGAACTCAAAGAACACGGGGTTTGGATTTCCACTGTCATCTGCCACAAACTCAAAGTTAGTTCCATGCACCTGCCTGAGCGTTTAAGATCAAACGAGGGGCAGATGGAACAATCAAGAAGTCCAAGGCCAGGATCTGCCTCCGGGGTGATCTAATGGACAATGTGGTTGATGTATTTGCTCCTGTTGCTCGTCAAGCCACTATCCGTGCCATTCTTGTGATGTCCATTCTTGCGAAACATCAGAATTGTTCCATTGATTTCAGCAATGCATTTGTACAAACCAAGAATCCGTACAACATATTTATGAAATGTCCTGCTGGCTTTGCCACTGAGAAACCCAATCATTGTTTGAAGTTACTCCGTTCCTTGTATGCTGGATCAACATAGCACTCTCCAAAATTGTGGAATCAACTGTGTGAAGAGACCTTTGTTGATATGGGATTTGTCCCATTCAAGGTAGATAAGTGTCTTTATTACAAGAAGAATATCTTTCTAATTCTTTATATGGATGATTGTGGAATTAGCCATAAGAATGAAGAGGACTTGGATGAATAATCAGTGAGCTTCAGCATCATCAGTTCAAGCTGACTAAGGAAGGGACCTTTGTGGAGTTCCTTGGTATTAAGTATCATCGGGACCAGGATGGTAATATTCACTTGTCACAAGAGGGTGTTATCAAGAAGATCCTGGAAATTACGGGCCTCACTAATTGCAAGCCTAACAAAACTCCTGGGAGAAAGGAGCCACTTGGGTTGGATCCAGATGGACCACCAATGACTGAATCGGTCCCATGTATCCAACTGTTGTTGGAATGCTATTGTACCTATCTACAAATTACAGACCGTATATATGTTATAATGTGAGTTCAGTGGCTAGATTTACCCATAACCCAAAGCAATCACATGCTGCTGCAGTGAAGGCTATTTGCAGACCATGTGTGAAGGCACCATTATCTGAGACTCTGACAAAGAACTCATTTGGAATGCTTCTGTGATGCTGACTTTGCTGTTTTGTATAATCATGATCCACCTCATCTTTCTTCTTCTGTGAAATCTTGTGGAGGCTACATCATCAAGTTGTCTGGATGTCTTCTTGTTTGGAAGTCTCGGCTTATGTCTAGCATCTGTCTGTCTACAACGGGAGCTGAGTACTATTCATTGAGTATTGCACTGATGGCTCTCATGCCTATTAAGAGACTCATTGAACCAAGAGATGGTGAGGATGTTAGAGCCCCCTTGCTTTGACACAAAGATGGATACCATCCAAAATACAGTTCATGAGGATACTCAGACTGCTTTGTCCCTGGCAGTTAATCAAAGAATCACCAGTCACACCTGCCTCTATCTAGCAAGGTGGAATTTCTTCTGGGAGATTGTTGTCAATGATACAAAGCAGAATACAGAAATAATCTACTGTCCAACTGCTAATCAGGAAGCAGATTATTTGACTAAGGGTCTAGACTAACAGACCTTTGTCAAGTTCAGAAAACTAGAACAAAGGTTGGTAATGTAGATCACTATTTGCTTGGTATAAAGTTGGTAATAGTGAATATTATTCACTTGGTTTCGTCGGTCAGTGGACGGAGAGTTGGGTGACTAAGCTGCACTGACTGGGTACGAAACTCTTCCCCCCGCCCTCTTCTCTACATGTTTACGTGACAATATGTATAAATTCTTGCGTGATGGATAGCAAATCAGCATAATGACTCAAAGAATGGCCATTCAAACTATACAAATGAATACGCTGAAAAACTTTGCTCACACATTCTCAAACCACAGTGAGCTTTTGCAACTTAAGAGTAATAGCCCTGCATCACCAGTTCACACTCTACATGATTCAATTACATTTACCCTTTATGAAAATAACCAAACACAGCAGGTCATAGAACAAAAGGATCCTAATGTCAGATCCAGTTCTGGAATGCCTTGTGTAAATCTGGATAACCCAGTCATCATGATTCCTTCATTCCATCATGTTTGAGCAGAATTAGTGATTACTATAAGCTTATAATTTACAGTTTTACAGAACTACATCACTTATCTCTCTTGTGTTTGTAGTGAGTTTCCACAGTCTGTACTATATGTTGGCCTGCCACGCTGAACCTTGCCTCAAGGTTAGTTGTTGCATTGCCTATCATCTTTTACAACAAGTTCCAACTTGTTTCTTGAGAGTTCAACATACCGCCTCAGCTTGCCGGCCAAGAACCTGTCGTAAACTGCCATTTGAATTGCATTGAATTGCCTTTGTCTTCTTGAAGAGTTGAGCAGATTCAAAGTTTCTTCTTGTTTCAAGAAAGTTTCCAAGGAGTCACCTACTCTTGCTTAAAGCACATCCATCACATATTGACAGTACTCCAATGCATGGTATGGATAGATCCTTTTGCACTGCGCTTCTGACTACAATGGTAACACCACCGCATACCTCTTTACCTGGTACTGGTACCAGGTACCTGGTCAAAATCAGATGGTAAAGGAGAAAAAAACAAGCCAGCAATCCTTAATGGCCTTATTAATAGTGATTTCCACACTTGGTAGCTTATCATTTTGTCCACCAGCACCTTCTTAGAGAGAATGAGTGGAATTGTAGGGCTGTAAAATTGGGAAAAACAAACTCATAATGAAAAAATTAATCTGGTTCCAGATCAAAGTCAGATCAAGATCAGACAGAGTTCCACAGGGAGGCAAAGTTCAAGTTTCCTGCAAGTCAAACAAAGAATGTATGTCATTGTAGACTGCAAGCAGGATTATAAAGGACTCAATAAAAACTTGTTTGCCCTGTGTGATCAACAATAAAAAATGTTTTGAAGAAGTATAAGTGCACTGTTGTTTCAAATACATAATTAAGAGATATATTACATTGCTAAGATGAGAAGAATCTTTTAAGACCAAAAACCTCTATCCTTTCTCTTTTCAAAATGATGTAGTTTTCAAATTTTTTCATCCTAGGCAGCATCCTTATTGCAAATGAAGAGGAAGATGTGTTTTACAAAAGAATATAGTTGCTATGACCAGTACTTGCACCCAATAATTACTCCATCACCCTAAAATTTTTACCTTGTGTTTATTGGTAGCTTCCCAATATCCAGCCAAGAAATAACACCTCACCCGCTTCATATGCAATATGTCCCACCATTTGGCAGAAGCCCTCTCTAATCTTCTTATGCTGTATCCACATCAAAGCAGGTTTCTACAGCCCTGGCTCGTTTCCTTGGCAGAAGCCCTCTCTAATCTTCTTATGCTGTATCCACATCAAAGCAGGTTTCTACAGCCCTGGCTCGTTTCCTTGCATAATCTTTCATATCTTCTCGATATCTCTCAAGGTCTCTCTTTGACAAGTCTATATAATATTGCTTCTTTTCAACTGATAGAGCTTTCCATCTTTTCCCAACAAGGGTACAAAGAACTTGAAATGAGACTTTTCCATGCTCTTTCTTGTGAGATCTTTTTGGCCTATCACATTGCCTACGGGAGGATAAGAGTTTCTCTGTCTTAATCTGGATCTTTTCCTCTAAATCACTAGCAATGATATAACTTGATTTGCATGTCTGAAGCTCCTTGTCACCATTGCTAACAAGGTTCTCATCCATGTCATCACCTTCTCCTTGTGTGGAGGAATGAGGAAGAGGGGTAGAACCAGAAGCATTTTTGTCACTCCTATCAAAAGTAATAGCAGCCATTTCATCCTTGGATGGCAGTTCAGCAATAATCCTCTCACGTTCTTCACTGAAGAAAAAGTTATAAGCAGTGAGAGGACGACGTGGTTTTTCTCTTTCTAGTTTTGCCAATAATTTTCTTTTTTTTGTGGCAGTATCATGCAGATCATGAATCATACTTCCACCTGTGGAACTATCATCCCCTGCATGTTTGTAATAGTTTGATGTTTCAGTATTTTTATGGTTCCTCTTGCTTGAGAAGTGGTTGTCCAAATCCCTCTGTTGACTTGGTTTGCTCCCATCCTGCTGGTATGAGAGAATATCACAGTTGACATTATTTTCTTCTTCTTGCAGATGATGAAGAGCATGATGATTCAGGCAATGTTCCTCATTGGGATGAACTGACATTGATTGTACACCTCTAGCTACACGGCCACCTCCTGCTGTTGTTTGATAAGTACTGGACATCCTAGATGCTGGTAATGCTGTATGGTGAGTAGGATGGACAATGGGATTGTTTGTGTTAAAATAATATCCACCAACAGGAGCAGCAGCAACAGAAGATGGATCGCCATTCTGGATGAATGGTACCAATGTACTGTTGCTGGTGGATGAATGCTGTGCCATAACATAGGAAACAAGGTGACCATGAGAATTAAAGCAAGGTATCATGTGTGCCATGTTACTGGATGGATGGTCATGATGAAGATGCTCTTCTGATGTGTAACCAAGATTATGGCTAGCAGTTGGAGGGGGCGTGATGGTGATATTTTTGGTCCTGTAATATTGCTGGCAGTCATGAGCTCTGGCACTGGTAATCATAGCAGTTGCCTTATTGTTTAGGCCTCTTTCACTGTATGATTTATACAACTCTTCCGTGTTTCCACTGATGCTGCAGTTATGTGGATTGTGGTGCTGAAAGAGGAAATTCGTGAGACCAACACCATTTTGAGGAATGATATTAGAGTAATTGTCATAGTTGGCAGAACCAGGAATAGGAGCAGTAGGATGAGCCAATTGCGGCAGAGTAGTAAAAGAGCTAGTTGCATTGGATTGTTGAATCGTATAAGGACGTTGGAATGAATTTTGACCAGGAACAAGAAAGGATGAATTGTTAGTACAATGGGATGCCGTTGCATTTGACGTAACTGCTATTTTCTCTTCTCTCAAAGAACTATCACTCCCTTCTTGACTACTATGATTGTAATCACCACAAAGAAGAGATGGGGTACTATCAGTGGAAGAAGCATTACAACCAGTAGCAGCAGCATCAGTTGAAGACTGCTTTCTGGGAGTCTTGATGTTTGTGTCTTGGCTATAGGACTTTTGGGTGGTTTGGAATTTTAAGGTTTTACATGCACTACTTTTAGTTACATGTGCATTTTCCACTTCTTGATAAGAAGCATTAGATACACCAGCACTTTTCTTACTCCTGTCTGTGGTGCTGGGTTGCTTGTTTTGTGAAAAGAGCATGGATTTCCTGCTACTAGTATCACTAGTGCACACAGCAGACAAAGAGGACATGGATGAGGTGGAAGGAGAAGCAGGCAACAGCAACACAGAAGACGTAGAATTTCTGGGACTTGTTTTTCCATTAAATTTCGTTACATTTTGTCTCGTCAAATTCTTGTTGGCAATGCTATGTCTCATCGTTTTTTTTTCTTGCACTGCAAAATCACGTCTTCTTGATTTTTCTCTCTGTTGTTGGGAAAGCTTGGAAGGATTGAAGGAAGAAGACTTGCCATCTTTTCTTTCGTTTTCTATTCCTTTTGATAGCACTAGTCTCGCCTTCTTCTTTGTACTACCACCGTAGTCTCTTTCACTACTACAGTATCCTCCTTCTCGTTCTCTGGTACTGTAGTGGTAGCGATCATGACCGCGTGCAGCATCATGAAGAGATGTTGTAGGAGTATCCTCAGCTACAGCCCCCTTTGCCTTGGTAAGAAGTACCATTTCTTCACAGTTATCAGTCGTGCCATGACTATTGGTATTTGTCTGGTTGTCTCCGGTATGATCTACAGCACCAGGGTTGCTTGTATTCTTGTTCCTGACCACGTGTAGTACAGTAGTACCATGGTTATGGCCAGAACTACTAGAGGAAGAAGGCAGCTTACTAGTAATCGCTATCTTGTTATTCTTCATGATGGAGTTTGTCTCCTTATCCTTGGCGGCATCTAGCAAGGTATAATTTCCTGCTGCAGTATGCTGGAGTAGGATATAATCTTGTTCGTGATCATGATTTGTAGTATTCGCTAAAAAAGTAGTCATCTTTTGAGAAATGAGCTTGTTAGTCGTCTTGTTTGTCCTTGTATTCGCTCCTCCCAATCTTGCCTCTATTCTGCTGGGTGTCCTGCTAATGGGAATATGATTTTTCTTTTGTTGGGACAATCGAAGGACAATGCTCGGCATTGGAAGAATGTTTTGGATGAGTTGTTTCTTCAATCAATTGATATGCATTGCTATTTGGAGCAGCTATACATGAGAGATGTTATGCAGTACTTTCTTGTGTTATCTTCGTTCTCCCGTGCCGTTGAAATAGTGCGACATTTTCAAGGGGTTAATCCATGGTGCTGACACTGGGCAGTTTCTTGCATACAGTTTTGGGAGGACGATTGTGAAGCTGGCAGAACTGAACGGACTAATCAGCGAAAAAAATGGCATAATCACGATTAATTAATTACCGTAATCGTACAGCTGGTTTATTTCGGATAAAGCGTTCCGTAGAATCTAGGGGATTAGTACGATGGAAGTATATACGGGTTTTCAACGGTATGTTATCTGTGTAGAACATACGAACAGAACCACAGGCGTCAAACAGCACGACAGCACAATGAGGGAATCTTCAATCTTCAAAGATCTGTACCAAATTCCGCACTGAGGGAAATCCAAAATTGATTACTCTTATGCATTCGAAATTAATCACTCTTATGCATTCGTCTTCTATGGAATTTACAATATAGTTTTTAATCATCTGGTTTTTTCTTGGTCTATGAGAAGCGTACTTCCTTCCTGCGTAGTTCTTGTTGGTGTGGTTTCAACTCATCGTGATCAAGCACTGTCTAGTAATGAAAAATTCTTCAATCTCTTCTGAATCTCAGCGATGTAAGTTCATCATTTCCCTAGAGATTCATTGAAATGTACCATTGGTCTGGTGATCACTTTCTTCTCTCTCCTCTTCTTGTTCTTTCTCCTTTCTTCTTTCCTTGATGCTCATCCTCCTTCCCCTCCTTGCCTTTCTACTGCTTTACAACAGTTGTGATTTTTCCTTGCACAGCAGCAAATCCTTTGTTACTAAATCTGTTCTTCTGGCTTTCCTTTCAGGCATTCTCTCTTCCCAAACATAAATAGTATTTATCTTAATTCATGCATATATGTATTGTACTGGACTCCTTGAGGATGGGCCTCACTCCTCCCACAAACAACATGCCTTGAACTTCATGATTCATTATGCATTGTGAATTCATATTAATCATACATCATGCATCATTACATGTCATATATTTGCCTGATGAAATTATGATGTATTTTTACACTCGTCACCACGGTTGTTTGTTGTATGCAGTGCATAATGCACAATGTGATCCGTCATCCTCGTCCTCAGCAATGTTGTTCGTCTTCATCCTCCTGCCCATGAATTTTTTCACCATCCCTGTTGAGACTGACATCCATCTAGAGAGACAACATTGAATCAATTCATTATCACTGAAATGAACCAACCAAACAGTCATATCTTTCATCAACTTGATACATGATGGCAAAACCCTGAATCAAATACCCGGGGTACTACCAACAAGACTACCAAGTACTACCTCCTGTCTTGTCCTCCTGTTAATTGTTGCTGAGCAAAGAAGAGGGTAATCCTTGACTACTAGATTCCGTACATTTAAAATGGATGAATGCAAAATCATTTGTTTTAAGTCGTCCAGACAAAGATTATGAACAAACATGTTGTAAAGCTTGTTTGTTTAGACTGCAATAAAAACACGAATACTACAGCATGATTAGCTATCAGTAGTCATCATTGTGCAAAGAATCATGGTTGCAGTGAAGATGGAAGAAGCATGGTAATGGTAAGTTCAAAATAATCAATTCTTGCTTACCTTAACTCTATTGTGAACATTTGCATCTGCGTTAAAGAAGTGATGAATGATGAAATGATAATGTTATGAGTTATGAACAGGACCAGCAAGTGTATGTTTTTTATTAGCGTAGTACGGGTACCTGTGAGGCAAACGGGGATGGAGTGGGTGATTAGGAAAAGGAAGATTTAAGGAGAGCATTTGTCCTTTATTGAGCAGTTGACATTTTTCCCTCAATGCGGAACACAACAAGAAGGTATAGTTACAACATGAAAGAAGTACCAGTACTCTCTCACTTAACTACATCTAATTCCCTATTCATTCATGACACAATTGATAAACAATATGAAATTCCAGAGAGCTAATGTGAACTTTTGAGAACATTCCTCTATGCAATCACGTGTTGGAACATTTTGTCAGTTGGGATGTCTAACAGTTCCATGAGCAAATAGTAAGTATGTATCTTCTTGTTTTCATTTCATTCATTGGTAACAGGTAGTCTCCCATACTTGATCTGTGAATCTTATCATTATTCTGTTTCACTCTCATATTGCAGGAACAGTTCTTTGGTAGTTTGGAAGTATTTGTTTAATCTTTTGAGGTATTTAAAGGTGGATTGAGGATTGAGGCCTGATAAGATGACAGCATTTCCATGTGAATCAGATGATAGATTTCTTTTGGATTCCACTTGCCCAACCAATTTTACTATTGGGTACAAACCTTCATATGTATGATCAATATTTGGGATGTTATGACAAATCAAAGGTGGTGCTACATGTTGAAGGGCCACAAGAAAGTACTTCGGACCCTCCTCTGAGTCTCCATCCACCCAACAATCCTCTACCAATTGTTTTGGATGTATCAATCAGTATTCTTTGCGACTGCCTTGAATGTGTTGATCTTATGAGCTTACACTTGATAAGCTGCATGGATTGGGGTTCTAAAACAGCTTCAAGTAAAATGCTTTTGAAGAAGATGAAATGGATAAATTAGGGATTAGGGGATTGTCGGTGGCATGAAGCATGGATACTCTAGTAGTCATAGAGACTACAGCAGCAAGCAAGTACCATGCTACAATATTTATTGTTCAAATATTCTACAATCTACTACTAATTATACTTAATTTATTGTATTTGATCTTCCAAATGGCTGATTCCAGAAGTAATACACATTGTATAAATATCAAAGAATGGCGGATGGCGAATAGCACTCATTGGTGGCAGTGTACTGTGCTACTACATACAAGGTACCAGATTGTGAACGTCGACAATGATTGATTTATAACCAATGAAATTTGAGTGTCAACATCACTAACAGCTGCCCTTAGCTAAGAAACATCTCAGAACGAATACTGTTCTGATTATTGTGATAGCTAAAGGCACTGCCATTGTCGAATTTTTCCTAACTGTCTTCCATACAAAAAAAATCCTGAAAATCCCATCCATGGTCAGATGGATAGGTACATATGAGGATCTATGGTAGATTGGTCTAAGTGTGAGCAGAGCAATACATTTTGTGAAAAACCTTATAGAAGAATTAAATCTCAAGGTGCAAAGTGGGTTTGATGAGTTATGGGATAGTGCTGAAAGTGCAAAGGATGCTGATGAGTGCCAACAATGTGGACTTGTTGATAGTATTGAGTCACCTATGGCACCAAGACAAGTAGCATGGGCACTATTGGATGTTACTGAGAATCCCTATGAGGCTACAAATGCTTATTGGAAGGAATGCTATCATGATGCTTTCCACAATCTCTTAAATGACCTTCTTAGGGCAAGATTGGAGTCGCCTCTTCTGTTAACATTGAAGGAGATAGAAGTAATAATTGTGAAGGTGATAACTTCTCCCAACCTTGACTTCAGCATAGACCAAGTGTCAAAAGATTATGGGAATGGAAGTGGCAAACCCAATAAACCATTTGGAGATGAGTTAACCAAGGAAGCTATCATTGAGGAAATGTGTGTAGTTAGGGAATGATTGGAATGAATTAAAGGAAACAGTACCTGAAACAATAGATGACGTGATTGGGATGGTAAGATAATCAATGACAAAAAGTAAAGATGGCAAGCCCTTACAAGATTGGAAACTTGAAGCACCAATTATGATGAAACTGCTATCAATTGCTGCTGCAATTGAAGGTACATCAGCTTTTGCTGAATGAACATTTTCCCTTGGAAGACGACTTAAATCCTATCTCAGGTCACAGATGAAAGACAGTCAATTCCATCAGTTGGGAATCCTGGCATGGTATCCAGATGATGAACTCAACAAAATAATTGAATTAGTCTCTGTAGGGAGTTCATACATTGAGAATCACCTCTAGCTCGAAAATTGATGTATGGTATGGAATTTCTTGAAAATGATTTCAAACAAAAACATTTTCACAACTAAATAAGAAGTATCTACATAGTCATAGAAATGACATAATATATGCACTTCCCAACATTCTTTTTAAGAATTTGTTCACCTGCGGCAGCCTTTGTAAGGGGTGACCTCCCCTTACAATCCCTCACTGGGCTGGCTGCCCAGACCCACTGATCCTAACTTTTGTGGGCTTCCTGGTAGATATATCCAAACATGTATTCATGTAGTGTATTACAGCCCACACATCATGTCAATTGGTAGGAGTAAAAGAACAAGGTGCCATTACTGTAGTTCAAAATCTGCCATCTGTCTTTTATGTCATAGTTGGAACTGCTTGTTTTGAACCTGTAGAGTAATCCAGAGGAGGTAGGAAGAGGAAGGGAGAACAAGGAGGAGGAGGAGGAGGAAGGGACACTCAGTGGTGATGGTGATACAGCAATACTATGTGAAACTTCTTTCTTGTTGCTACCTTCTTACCACCACACCCGCGATGGTGGTTGACGAGCAGCAGCAGGATCATGTTGTATCTGAGATTCACAATGCACAACAATAAAAGTAAATACAGTACTACATTAATACACAATGAAATGACAACAAATAACTAGTATAACGTAAAACATCAGGGTATGGCTATGCCTGGCTTGCTTGCTCTGTTATCACCATATTGACTGGTATGGTAGTTGGTTGAATGCATTAATGAAGCATCCTCATCAATCACAAAAAGAACCAATGCATTTCTTTGTACTAAAATTCCAGGACACCAGGCAAATCATGTCATGATGTGGCTGACAGGTTCACCACAACAGTACTTCAATTCATCCTTCAGTGATCACCAATTGAATAAACAACATTTAACCTATACTAGACAATTGGTGGTAAATGGACATTATTAGGAAACTCTGTTCCATTCCGCCAAGGTGCGTCCCTGCTGTGGAGGGGCGCGCCAGGCGGGGGATGGGTGGGAGGGTGCTTAAACACTAATCAATTAACTTGCAAAGCACTTGCGTATTTTTCAATACTAACTTTTCAGCAGTGCTTGCAAATAAAGATTTTATGACCGTGTGACCTACAGGAATTTTCATGAAATTTTCATGAAAATTCCTTGCAGGGCACTTCAAGGTCCATCTGTCGCCTCTGACCCTTTTTCGGCGCAGAACACTAAAATGTTACCTGATAGAGGGTCGGTCACCTACTACCTCCTAATTTCAGTACTGCTGTACTGTACGCCTACGGAATGCAACCAAAGTTGCATTCTCATTTTCCCGTGGACCGGCAACGTTGCACACTCATATGTTTCCTGTACCGTATTCAAGTACCATTCTTTTTTCGTGGTACTTGTACTTGTTTGGCACAGTACTCATGCAACTCCTATCCCTGAAAATTGCACCGCGTGTTGCATGGTATCAGGGAGGAAATGCAACTTTATGCAACTTTCATACCTCATACTGCACAAAAAAACGAATGAAAAATGAACACTCCAATCAGAGTAAGAGCAAATGATCCTGAGCAACTGGATCGCTACAGATCAAACCTAAATAGATTAATGAGTTTTTTAGATGGCATAAATTATCCTAAAGAACATCACTTCACTATTGATAAGCTTGGCGCATTGAGACCATTAAATATTTATCGCTGGCTTGCTAAGATGGCGTATGGCATTGATGATCCTGGTCCCGATGATGATCCTGCTCACATGAGGGCTTCATCATTGGAATATCAGAAGAAATCGATATCATACTTCATGCCAAACAGTCAACAACCATGGAAAGCTCTTACTGAAACAGGAAATCCGACTAAATCTAAGGAAATCAATGGTCTTATCAAAGCAGTGAAAAGGAAAGAGGTATGTGACGTTGGTGCTCCATCAAAAGCCGACAGAGCTTTAATATTAGATGAGTATGAGCAAGCCTTGCGAATAATGAATACTTTTGAAGATGAGAGGAAACGATATTTATTTGCAGCTATTGCCAAATTCCAGCTCCATATGATTGGAAGAATTGATGACACGTGTCACACTTTCCAAAGACACTTGTTACAAAGCGAACAATATCCATTTGCATTGACCATCAGGATGAGGTGGTCTAAAAATGTGCGTGAAGAGAGAGATGCTCCAATGCAGATTATGCTGGCTTCCATGAACTCACTGCATTGTGTGCATCTGGCGCTTGGGGTCTACCTTGAATTATTCCTCAGAAGACGAGAAGATGCTGGCAGCTCATATCTATTCAACTGTGTGGAGTGTAGCAATGATCCAAAGACCATGAATAGAAATTCAAGAGAGTTCTTTGAAAAGGAAGTATTTTGTCATGAAAATTTTGTGAAAAGAAAAAATGGAAACATTGGATCTCATTCAATTAGGAAGAGGGCGACAACATGAGCAAGGGAGTCAGGCATAAAAAAAGACCATGTTGATTATTGCTCACGCTGGAAAAACTTAGCAAGGCAGCAAGATAGGTACACAGAAACTACACTTGTGTATCCAGATGCAGAAGTAGCTGGGGTTCTTTGTCATGGGGGTCCATGTGAATACGCAATCAAAGAAGGAGCAAATATAACAGATGAGTAGGTTATTTCTCAAGTCACGCCAAACATAAATAGAGTCTATGGTCATGAAGTTGCAGCCGTTCTGGGCAAGGCACTTTTATGGGCAGTTTTTGCGGAAGACGAGTGTGCCATAACAATCCCAGCACAATTGAAGAGGCAAATTAGTTATGCATATGGACGCATGGTACCTAATCAGCAGGGCATGACACAGCCTATTGAAAAAATTTTGCTTATTGTTTCAAACAAAGAGGAGGCTGTTATTATTGAGAGATCCCATCGGCGGCAGCAACAGTGGAGGCAAGAAGAAACTCCGGATGGTAATATGATTGATCTTAGGCAAATTGATGAAATGGATAAGAGAATGGTAGATATGCAGAACAATATGGAAAATCACTTCCGTGCTATAGATTTGAAACTAGAAAAAATGGAGAGAAACATCAGAAGGATGGCTATGGCCCCTTTTGGTAGACAGCGCACCACTACACAAACAACAGAACAAGGTAATGCATCAACCGCTTCTGAACAACTTGAAGCTGGTCAAAGGCAGACTTGTCCTTCTTTTGAATGTTCACTGTTACCAAACCCAAGGGATCTGTTCACCCTTTGGCAGGAGTATGAGTTTGGTGTTGGTGGTCGCAAACCGGCAAAGGATTTCACAAGAGTAGAACGAGGACAAGTGAAGTTCAAGTATTCGCGAAGAAAAGTTGTATGGGAGTGTATTAGCAAATTGATATGGTCAGGATGTTCTGCAGATACTGCAATAGACAAAATTTACAATACATATGGGAGGAGGTCCAGTGTAACAACAATAATCAATAGAATGAGAGATGATGCTAAACGCGGAGGGCATCCTTCATTAAACTAAATATTAATTTGAGTTAGAACTGCATGTAAAGTAGAACAGCATACAAGATTTACTAATAACACGCAAAGCAGGAAAATATGACTAGGTGGAGAATGATGGCAGGTGGAAGACAGGAAAGGGAACAAGATACGGAATATAAATGCATGAAAGAAGGCTCAAGAGCGATTTGTAGTAAAAACACGACAGCAACGACAAGAAAATAGTGTTCTGCTATCTGCTCTTATCAATTAGAAACAAAAGAAATGCAACAAGATATTGGAGAGAACATGGGAAAGAAAACTAAGATACGTTTTTCTCCTTCATTCAAAATGTTAGCAATGGTGGCATTAGTCAGGAGGAGGTGCCATCACTATTATTTGTGCGGAAAAGAGAGAAGAGAGTTGTGAGGAAGTGCCCCCAAATATCATTTTTGACAGAGATAAGGCAATTCCTATTGGCTAATGGTATTCACAAGAGTCTTGATACCTGCACCCCATTCACCACAGCAACTGGGTACAGTACATGTTTGCTTGTCTTCTCTGTACGTACAGATGGTGTACACGTATACGTAGACTTTCACGAGTTGCATGTAGCGTTTCACAAACCGTCTGTACGTGTACTGTACAGTACGTAAAGAGTGCCTTGGGGAGTTTACCAGAGTAAATTGCCTCTACTGTACAAAAAACTGGTAGTACCAGTTACCCTGCTGTTACCTGCCTGATGGATGGTAGTACGTACCCGGGTACAGTACACTCTGTAGAGCATTTACCATCATTTTCCTATTTGGGCCGGAGGCCCCTATAGACCTAAGCGCGCCAAACCCATATTGAGGATAATGGTGAA
>JAAMXU010002869.1:0-13292 GCA_019693545.1 Chaetoceros muelleri
GCGTCAGTTAGTGTCATGATTGTTGAATCATTTACTTTTAGGTACCAAAAGGTTACCGGGCTCCCATTGAAAGGGGGTAGTTAGTTACCAAGAAGTAAGAGATGTATCTTACGTTCGTTATTTTTCACCTGCACGGTTGACGTAAAATAATGTAAAACGTAAAGTAAATACTTATTTGCAACAAAATACAAGTGAAAAACACTCTAATTAATCAATATGTCAATTCTCAATGCTTATTGACCAGAAACACCTAATTCTGCTGCTACATTCCTTCTTGGTTGTTGGGCCTGTCTAGGATTACCCCCAATAACTCCCCAATATCATCTTCTTCCCGGCAATGACCATCATCTGCTGCAGCATGCTTCCTTGCTTTAGCAGCATCACGATACCCTTTCTGTCATAGTCTCTTTTTTTATCCGCTTTCAACAATTCTTCAACAGAAATGTCAGATTCACTCGCCGCCCTCTTCCACAGTGCCAACAACTGTTCCCAATTCTGTGCAATGTAATGCCATCATCCATTTTCATCATGAATTCAAGACCGATTAGTTGGAGTTGAAGCTGGAAGAAGAATACCTAAATTTCACTCCCTTTTACTCCAGAGGTACTATCTAGCTCTTTACAAAACCTCCTCATCAATTGGAATCTCCACTGATTTTTTTGGGGCAATTCAAAGGTTCAATGTTCTTCAAGGGTCACGCCATTGCCAATATGGTAACTGTTTCCTTGAGCTGCCACGGCTCATATGACAATAACGGAAAGAAGAACCCGATGACGAGAGGTTCATGTTGAGCTTTGTTCCAAGCGGAATGACCTGCAGGTATTTGAATTACGATGTCAGCTGATTGGAACAATTTTTTCTGCCATGCATAGGACATTTTTTTGAGCAAACAAACACATGAGTTGACTGCTGATGTTTGTGTTGCACTTTACGCAATTCTTCCATGGACTGCTCTGCTATGCAAGAAGGTGGGGGGTCCACATGAAATGTCCATACTTGTATGTAGGTATCCACAATCCATCACAAATATGTACACTACCTACAATGCCATGCCCCTTTCTCGTACCAATCCTTTGGCTCTAACAGCTCCAAGACTAACTCTTTCTTCACAGGCCGATACCTGCCTGTAACCATGGTACTAGTAATTCACAGGAACGAGCAAGGGCACCCTGCTGATGTAGAGGCAAAAATGATATCATCTCCCTACCTCTCATGATGCCATCTGTCAGACCCCCCAACTGAGTCCATCAGTACCCTATGCAATCATCCGCTTTCACGCAACGTGAATGACATGTACTCCCGTCGAATACAACATTTCTATCACTTTGACTTGCTTCACCATTTCATACAATTTTTTATCACTAGATGATCCTCGATGGAACGCTGCTTCTGCCATCAAGTTGTCGGTGAACAGACAAACCTTGACTCCCTCCAACTTGTCATCTCAAACAAGCTGCATCAGCGTATCCACTAAATTGCACATTTCTTATAAATTCGAAGAATCCCCTGTAGTTTTGCTACCCCAACTTCCAAATTGATAGTGTACTTCACTATTTGTTCCTCTGACATTACAATCAACCCACGAGGCTCCAAAACCTGCCCCACTGGTGTCCCCAAATCCGTACAATTTTCCATTTGTGGCAACATTTGGACTTGATCAGAGATGCCTATCTTCTCTGATGATTGACATTCCGTGTGCATTCCTTTCCAACTTTCTCCCTCCTGCCAATATTCTTCCGCCAACTCATCTCAATCCCACTTTTCACAAACCCAGTATTCACTACTATTTCGATTGGGACACCAACTATTTAGCATGAGATAAAAGCCTTTCAAATACAGGCATAAGTGATCATAGGTCATGAACACACGCACTAGACAGCCCGTGTCTCTCTCAAGTTGCTTGTATTTGACCAAGTACCTCCTTTCCTTTTCTCTCCTTCCATCATGGCTAGTTTATAACATCCAACAATTTTCTTCACCTTATCCCATTTCTCTTGAGATATCGTGACATACAAGCCTTTATCTGGCACCAATACGATTACAGAACCTGCCCATGCACCAGGTGTCCCTGTGATGCCTCCCCTCACTTTCTGGAAGCATCTTGTTCTCCCAAGTAATTAAGTTTGGAACCTGCCACGTGAGTTACATGCTCACAGTCTGTCTTCCCCTACTGCTTCCCGTCTGTAAATCATCCACATAAGATAACATGAACACCTCCATCACCTGATCAATCTCATCAGAACAAAATGCCCAGGGTTTTGAAGGGTCGTAACCTTTCTTTCCTGGCATGTTGAACTTCACTCGATGCCAACGAAACGGGTTGTCCTTCGATTTTCTACATCTCTTTTCTTATTAGATATGCTCATTCACAATTGAAAGGGGAGCTACGGATGCCCATCAAAAATCAATTCCATTGCATAATTATCTGGCTTGCCTCCGCTCCTGGGTTGATTGGTGTCTTCAACACCGAGACATCTACTCCAGCCCAAGGTCTAAGTTTGGCATTGAGGAAGTAGTTCAGAAACATTTCTCCTTTATTAATGTCTCCATAAAATTTTTGGTCATCTGCATTTTGAAGCATCGACACCATATTTGGCAAAAAGAATCTGGGTGCCCAGATAGTGGAGTTCAACCCACTAATATCACCCACTCCTTTTGGAACTGCAAAGAAACTGGTCAAACTGCGAGCAAACCCTGGAGTTATATATTGTCTTTTAAGCACCTTTGAAATCTTCTCTTTCAACTGCGCTCTCTGTCTCTCATTCTCAGCAGGCCACCGTTGTCTTCCCCGATAACTTGGCGGAGCGGATCGTTGGAAGAACCACACCTTTAATCCATCCCGTATTTCCCTCCTATGTTCTTTTGTCCATTGCCAAAAGAAGACTGTAGACAATCCATCATCCCATTCCCAGAATGATGCGCCCAATGCTCTGGATATTGCATCCATTCCCACCTCATAATCCTTAACTAGCTCCTGGACCATTTGACTAACCTTGTTATTCTTCCTGCCTCCATGAGATCGATGCAGTCTGGACCTCCAGTCGTCACCATATTCCATCCTCATATATCATTGGAAACTTCAAATTATACTTCCCCTATATGAGCGATACCAAATCATTTCTAATTTGTGAATACCGTCCAGAGCTTTATCATGTATATCCAGCACATATTCACAACTCAAACAATCACACATTTGTCTGTTCTAGTTGGATACTTGCGCCATGGCATCATCATTCTTTGCTCCTTGTGCATTGTCATTGTCCACTCACTGATTCACTTTGAGCATTAATTCATATTCAAAATTATCTCTTTTTGGCACTGGGTCATCCTCTCTGGGCATAGACGTTTCCTCAGCTACATCTTCCTTGGACTTTCTGAACTTCTTCCCAAACACTTCCAATGACCTAAGTAATACACGTACAGGCATCTGCTGAGTAAACTCAAAAGGAAATGATTTGTCATCCTTACCCACACTGGTTTGCAGCATACACTTGCGATCACCCACTCCAACATCACAAACATCCATCAACTTGTTCAAGGTAATACAACACCGTACCCAGCCTGTCACGGAAAACACACTTCAAGAGACAACTTTCAAAGTCCTTTGTTTCCAAGAAACTTGGATGTGATTTAAACTATGCTGCCCTTCGTAACCTGATTGCTTGCTCTAGATGTGTCCTGGATACCTCTAATCTCAGCAGATTCCTTTCCAGCGTCCAAGCATGTTCAATAACACCTCCAACACAATGGTGTGTCAATGATGTAGCGATCGGCCGCAAGCTCAATGCCCTCATGAGTTTTCTGTCATTTCTTTGCAGGTCTGTTGGCTGAAACGTAGTTAGTGGGAAAAGCCAGCACATCAATGTTCGTCACCTTCCCTACCCATTGCATCAAAAATTCAAGAACCCAATTCAACAAAGCTCGTGAACCTTGCAAGAGCACTAATGGCACCTCTTCACTCGTGTTCCGCATCTCCTTAGCTTCCAAAGCCACCTTCCAACTGTTCCAATCCATCAGTCTTCCCGCTTTGGGCATAGTCTCTTTGACTATTTATCTCACCCTTGGTTTCTCATCCTCAATCTGGACGACTAAATTGGTATATGCAGCCACCTTAGCTGCGCACATCCATGATGGCCAGAGGCAAGCAAAAACAAAAGTAGATCGATTCAGAGCAGAGATTAGTTTAGTTCCAAACTCAACCTGTAGCGAGTTTGATTCTCCTTTGTTGTTTTCTAAGCTTGTCTGATCTCCTCTGACCACTGCATGTCCGTTCCATGGCATTTTTAGCCGCATTCATCGTGCCCTCTGCTACCCGCACTTGTTTGTCAAGTGCATCTACCACTGTTTGTAATCCTGTCAACTTACCCTTGTATAATTCATCCTCCTTAGATACCTTCTTCAACTCCATTGCTGTCTTCTGGTATTGTGTCAACAAGAAACGAGAGTAGGCACTAGCTAGAGAAGAATGATTTTTGAATCCTACCCTAAGAAATGATTCTTGTACAGATATAGTTCATAGAGACTACCAAAGAACTTTGGCATGTATCCCCAAATCACTGACATCTGGATTCGTGATTACTGCTCTGGCTGCTTCGAACTCATACTTCTTGAAGGCATGTTCTACACATGAGCAAGCAAAATCCCATTACAAGAATGCTCCATCACTGACGTGTTCTCCCAATGCAGAATATTCCTCAGTGAGAAACCCAAAGACTACCTCCACAAACTCCTAAGATGCATTGAGCATTGTGTTCAAGAACATGTTCAACTCTGGATAACCAATCTCCTGGATGGCTACTCGCTTAGTTTTGACAAAGCGATTCGACTGGACTTCCGCTTGTCTTCAGATGGTGTTGTTGAGCATTCCAACAGGACCCCATATCTCATAGGAAGACAGATTGTTGAAGCGGTGTTTTTGTTACCCTGCTTGCCATTAATGAAAACCTTACCTGCCAAGGATCGCGAGTCAAAAGAATCCAAAAGCCCATTTTACTAGCAGTGTGAATATAGTACTATAGAAGACATGCATCTGTAACTTGTCACTTTAGTAATTTGTTTTACATCAGAAGCTTTATCCTATTAGCTTATACATCTACACTTCTTTTACATTCTTGTCATTTAAAACTTTTAATGGGAGGATATTGTGCAATATGGTACTTTATTACCATAAATCATGTATTTTATGGGTAAGTGTCAGAGGGGTGATGGGAAAATCAGGTTATCATCCTGAATTCCCATAATCTCTGTCATACTGTGGGCTTACTGGAATTGAGTACAACCTCTATGTTTTAGATTTTTCAGTCAGGTTTTAAAGTGTGCGTGGTACCATACCCGGGGTACTTACTACACTAAACCATCATAATTCATAATACCACCCGCCCGGTACTACGGTAGTACCGGTACTGTAGAGAAGGAAGAACTCAGAGAAAGGTGAAAGGTGACGTACCCGGTTCCCCTGCCTGCAACTGCATGGAACATGTGGACCCTGCTAAAAAACAAACAAACGAACGAACGAACAAACAAACAAACAAGAGACCCCAAAAAACAAATCAATGGTAAATTCTAACGATGATAGTGAGAAGCAAAGAGAGCCTCAGTATTCACCACAATTTTATCCGTCATTACCAGCAAGGAAGAAAATTAGGACACGGTCAATGATCCCACACAACAACTTGCTGACGAAACTACTAACCATGATGACTATGACATTAAATCGACACCTGTTGCATGGCATATCCTTTCTAATCATTTTCTCGCAATTTCTGACGTCACTGGATGCCTTTCAACCGCAGTTATCATCAACTTCATCAATCAAAGTGTCCTTTTCGAGACTATCGTCGTCATCGTCTTATTGGCTGCCTATTTTGAGCGACCGTAAAGTTTCTACATGCTGTACACTTTATGCTCGAAAAAGTACCAAGAGTACCAAAATTTCTGCTAAAGTACGAAATGATTCATCTCAATCCTGGGACAGAATAAAAAACTTTACTACTGTTGAAAATGAAATACGGAACAGACTATCATCGTCACCTCCCCACGGAAAAATTAACTGTGAAGAAATTCGTCCAATGGTACAATATATGGTAGATACAATCGATCGAAGCAAACCTGATGAAGTTAAAATCTTGGTACATACTCTACGATGGGTGGCCACTCAATCTTTTTCCCCTTATAATTCATGGAAGGATATCCAATTCGGTCTGGAAATGACGGAACATTTGTCTACCTTGTATTCCTTGACAAGATCACTCTGTATCCGGGCACTCAACGCTTTGAATGTTTTAATGAGAAACAAAAATAAAAAGTCATTTGTGACAGTCGATACAAACGAAGAAAAAGAACAAAGTCGACAGCAAGCCAATGCTGCCTTTCGGATATTGCAAAGAATGTGCAGTGGAGTTGGCATGCAAGAGCGCAAGGGAAATATCGGGGTGAGAATAGGACTGGATGAACGCGATTTTGCAATGGTTTTGAATGGGTATGTGAGTATTGGAGAGATGAACATGGCTCATCGCGTGGTGGGTCTTCAGCAGCGTACGCCTCATGCTCCTCCGTTATCCCCGGTCATTTATTCCATCATGATCAAGGGCTATGGACGTCTTGGTGATGTGGACAGTGTGGACAAAGTATTCGAGCAGGCGAGAAGGAATAAGGTGGATGCGGATATTGTCATGTACAACAGTTTGATGGATGCTTATATCAATTGCGATCATGTACCCAAGGCTTTTGATGTGTTTAAGAAATTGACAAAGACCAGGGCAAGTCTAGAAGAGCAGGAGTTTCCACTTCCTATGCCTAATTTGCGCACATACAATACCATGCTCAAGGGGTTTGTCAAGTCAGAAAATATGGAGAGGGCCTTGACGTTGTCCAGAGAAATGAATAAAAATGGGATTTGGGATGCTGTCACGACCAATACGTTAGTTGGAGTGGCTGTTGCTACGGGTAGATTTGAAATGGCCGAGTCGATTCTGGAGAAGTATACCGTGTCGAAAGAGCATGTTCATGGTGGCTCATGCCATCCAAATGTCGAAGCGTATACAGAGTTGATTGGAGGTTATGCCAAGGATGGACAGCTCAACAAGGCGATTGAAATATTCAGGTGGATGAAAGAATGCGGTGTGAATCCGAACGAATACACATATACATGCATCATTGGAGCTTTGGCAAAAGCTAAAAAAACAAAACAGGCCAAAAAGTTACTCTTATACATGTCCCAAGTCGATGGGATCAAACCTAGCATTGTCACCTACAACGCTTTGTTTACTGGTATGGTAGAATATGAAAATGGTCAGAAGAAAGGTTTCGTGACAAATGACCAAATCTCCGCTTACAATCAAGCTGTCAGCCAAGCCATAAAAATGTATCAAGAAATGCTTCACTTGGGAAAACATCCCAATGAAATTACCATTTCAACCTTGGTAGAAGCACTTAGTTTATGCCAACCCTCTCGCATCGAACAAGCCAAGGCCATCATTGAACACGCATACTTGCATGGCATGGTATCCAAGAACAATATGAGGGTTGCAACCTCCTTGATTAGTGCATGTGCAAACTCGTCGGATTTGGAGGGTGCTCTTGTCGCATACCGATCCATCCAACAACCAGATGTTGTAGCCTTCAACGCTCTTTTGAAGGCATTCTGTTTGAACGGAAAGCTCAAAATGGCGATTGACATTTTGAATAAAAATTTGAAAAACAGACAAGACGGAACTATGTTCATAGTGCCAGATGTTGCTACGTACACACTACTCATCTCTTCCTTGTTGGCTGTGACGACAGCCGATGCATCGAACGCTGCCTACAAATTTTACAAGGAAATGAAATATATTTGGAAAATTCATCCGGATACAGGATTAATTGATGCGTAAGTATATACTTGGATTATCTCCATCTCCACTTCCTTCATCATGACTTGATGGCGCACTTTGCTCATTTCTTCTGTTTCATTTTTTGATTACGTGCAGCATCCTCTCCCCCATGGTACGCAGTAAAAACGCTCTTGGACTCCATGAGATCGACGCCTATTTTGTGAAAGAAGTCCTTCAAGATGCAAAAATTCTTGCATGGCCAATGGGTTACTTGGAACGAAGAGAAAGGACTGTAAGATCTATTTTCAGAAATCAATTCAGCGAAATATGGCGCCAACAAGGGGAAGAAGAAAATACAATGGAAGATCCGCTCTTCAAGAAAAAGAATTGGAACAAGATTGATAGCGGATTTCGTTTTTGGTCTAATACTGATACGAGCACTCAAGATACGGTTGAAAGGCGGCGACGGGTGGAAGACCCGCTGTTCAAGAAAAAGAATTGGAATACAATAGACAGTGGTTTTCGTCTTTGGGGATCCGGGTCCAGTGAGTGATTTCCGTGCAGATTAGAGACTCAGCGAATGTTGTTTATAATAATTCATTATTTAACTCAAAAACTTTTCAACGAGTTTTGTTAAACATGACATGAAATCCTGTCCTACAAGGCAAACATGTTCTTCTTGGTGACAGTGGCAGACTCAGAGTAAGATGGCATGGACATATCCATAAACTTAATACTATCCGGCTCTTTTATATCTTGCTTGTCACTATATGCCGTGGTCTCTACACTATCCGAGATTATCACCTTTGCTTTCTTTTCAGAATTCGCCTTCTTTTTGGCAGATCCGGCTGATTTCTTCGCTGAAAGGACGGAGGTCGTAGATGCAGGTTCTTTGTCAGGTTGAATCCCCTTGATTGCATCCAACGATGCCTTGGGGGGTGCAATTTCATCATAGCTAGGTAGAGACATATCAAGGATCTTGATAGCTTCGGCAATCTGGATACTAGTACTGCTACTACCAGCACTACTACTAATATAATTACTGCTGGGCGACATCGGATAGGCTCCGGCACTAGCACTGATAGATGGATTCAAAACTACAAGTGACAAAGCGAATGCAAAGGCACCTAGAGTTCGTTGAAGATTGTCGAATTCATTGGCTGGATGTTGTTTCGATGATGACAAGAAAGAGCAGAACGACGACGACGACGATTGGAAGAACAAACTCTTCTTAGTGCTGCTGATCTTCTGAAATCCGCCTACTGGGACAAAGGAAAAGGTGGAGAGTGGATGAAAGGCAAAAATAATGATAATTAATTGTTAAGAGCGAGAACTTCATTTATTTCAATAAGCGGTAAGCAATGTAGAAGTAATGCACACTAAATACAAAAAAATGAATAATGAGAGTGAGTGTGATGTGTCTAGGATGCGAGAGATGTGCTGAGAGGCCCGTTCCTATCCAGTGAGATTCTTCTCAAAAAAACTCACTTTTTGGCTCTAAATCAACCCTGGCACGCCCCGGACAATTGAGATTTTTTACCTTTTCTGAGATATCTCACTGTATTACCAACTGAACAGGTAACAATTTACAATTTACCCATTCTCTCTCTAAAAAATATCTTCCGATACATATCTATTCTACTACTACCACTCTTATTTATCTACTACTTTGTCATCTATTTATTCATTACACACACCCATGTCAGATAACCCAATCTTCAATCTAAACGAAGATGAAATCATACTCATCTCCACAATTATCACTATGTAGAGTCTCTCAGCTAGTAGTACAGCATGTCTGTTGTTACATGTTATTCTTCTGTTTCATGAACACAGAAATCCATCACTGGTTGAATAGCACTTGAATTGGCAAGAACAATTCATGGAAAAATATGGCAGTAGGGCAGATTTTAAACGCCATCTTCGTATGCCTCTCAAGTCATTTGATAAGCTTCTATCTCTGATTCGTCCTCAGCTTGAAGTAGACAAAGAAATGGTTTCTTTGAAGGGTGGTCCAATAATGCCTGAGTTAGCACTCTTTGCCACACTATGGTACTTAGCTGGTGACCCTTTGTAGGCGAGGCCTAAGAAAAAAGTTAGGGGAAGCAGTGCTGGTAATGTAAAGGTAGATGAGATTAATTAATTAAAAATGTAGATCTGTACCAGTTCAACAGGAATTCGCATCCATCTTCATACGTACCATTACCCTGGCCATTGGCACCAAGTATACTTATATCTTCTTGTATGAAATTTAAAGTATCTTCTTCTTTGCTTCTTAAGCATGGAACAAATTCTTTTCTTTTTTCATTTCCTTTATTTTTCCCAATCTTCAATAGTTTGTCTGTAACAAGTTCTTCTGGTTTATTCCCTACAGCAATGTATTTCAAATCTTTTGCTCTAGAGAACTGTACCAGATCATGTTGTCCAGTTACAGAAATTGATGAATTGATGGGAGCTTGAACAACTACTATCCTTTCAAACTCCTCACTGGGGCCTACTGATATTCCTTGACCTTTATATATTGTTATTGCAATACATACACCTAGGGGTATTATTGTCATTGTACAGCACCTTTTTTCACAACGTTCAGTGATGAGTGGAATAGAAACATAGGTAGTGCGCATATATTATAATGATTGAATCACATTGATTGCATCAACACTTTATTCATAAGATAGAAAATGAGTTTCTACATTACTAGTTGTAGTATCTTCAAGATTCACATCTATATCACAGGACAAATACACTCTCAAAAGTCCCAGAAAGCATCAATACATCATGTTTGCTACTACTGGTTACAACATAAGAAGCAAATGAGATAAAATAATAAAAATTGCATAATATCAACATTTAGTGCCATTACTTTTGTTTTATTGACTATGTTTGTTGTTATCAAGTGTTTAGCATTTAAGAATGATTGCTTTTTTCCATTATTTATTTCTATGTGTCTGTATTTTACCCCATTGGCGGAGGATTTTTTTGATTTTGGGATAGGCCTTTTGCAGGATTGTTTGGTGATAAAGGGACTCTTTTAACAGAGATTGGTGTAGAGATTGGCCAGTTTTTTGCCAATGTTATGCCAATCCATTTTCACAAATGGCAAAAATATTCTAGCCTTGGCTCTTAGGACCGATGCTTTTGCCTTATTTGTAGCAATGTTGTGGGCTTTCTTGGCAGTGGACAACACATGCCTTTGTAGTGCAGCTGGGAGTGATATATGAGAAGGATCCTAAAAATGATGGCTTCCAAAACACATGCCTTGCAAATTAGGAAGAACCTTGTTGTGCACACTATAAGGGTTGTCAATCACATGTGACACAGTGGGCTTGTGGGCAGCAGTGACAGGCCTGGGAGCTTGCCTTTAAGGATTCTTCAGCATACACAATTACTCTGTTGCTTAGGAGTGCAACATTATGCATTTTCAGGGCTGGGAGTAGGTTGGACAACATATCGCTCCTTAGGCACCAAAGAAATGGAAGAACTAGCGGAAGGGGTGGAGGGAATGGAATCCATCCTACAGTTGTTGCCCCAATGTTTGTTAGGGTTCAAGCTGGAGGAGGTCATGTTTGCCCTGCTAACAGTGTGCAAGAGGACAGAGCAAGACATGCCATTGTAACAAGTGTTATATGGATGAGGCTTGCGGTAGCAAGTGTTGTATTTATGGTAGGCGCTGGCAGTGGACGACAGTTTATTGCCAGAATGTGACATAGTTGCAAAAAAGTATGAATGATGGCATTGTTGGTGGTCTGGGCAGTTGCATATTCTGCTTCCAGAAAGGTATCATGAGCGAGGCGTGTACTTCGATATACTGATATTGAGTGTAGGCAACAACATGGGTTTGATAGGGAGGCAGGAGATGTTCCGCAGAGTGGGGATGTGGGGCATATCATGCCTACCTATATCACTACAGAATACTATTTAAGGGTTGGAATAAACTCGGACGTTTACTAAGGAACTCCAGTCCATGTTGCCCGAGCACATTAATAAACCAGTGGGTATTTCCAATACTCAACTTTTCAGCAACATTTGAATTTTTATGAGATCTTCTCCCTTCTGAATTTTCTCTTTTTCTGTCATGGTGTTTCACCCACGATTGTGTTTCAGTCACACTTCATCATTCTTCAGTCCTTATGTGTCAACTCCAAATTTTGGTCCTTGCCTGTCTACGTTCTCTTGATGATTTCTGACTGATGAATTCCTCCGTGTTTTCTCCACAAAAGTGAGTCTAATTTTTCGTAATTTTCAATACTAGCTAATTTGGTTCGTTTAAGTTCAAAAAGGGGGGGTAGCCAGCTGCATCACCCCGTCGCTATATGGCCGTGGTTGTTTGGGAGGACGCTACGTGTATGGATACCAGTCACTTCGTAGAAAACTATTTGGCGCGAAGCGAAGCCAAGCCGATCGAGAGGAGTCTTGTAAAGTGCAACTACTCGAAGACAAAAACTAGCTAGACAGAGATACTTATCTCCCAGAAACGGTGGAGACATCGGGAAAATAGCCCGTTTAAGGCCTCATTTGAGGGATTTAGCTACACTTTTTACCATTATCCTCAATAATAATTGGTTTGGCACGGCCCAAAATAGAGGGGCCTACGGCCTAAAAATGCGGAAATTATGTGATTTTGGGCCGTGCTTTGCTTCTGGGGGCCTGTAAAATCAAATACGCCGAGCATTGCAGGTAATCAAGGAAGACCTTTGCCAAACTCAAAACAAAACAGCACACGGTATATATAAATAACAGGATAGATAGAGATGAAGAAAACAAAGAATGACATTATGGAGCACTCTTCACCATTTGCACTTTTTTTTAAGTTGAAGAAAGGATCTCCTTTCATGTTTTCATCATTTACATTTTTGATTGCTTTAGCAGTATTCCATATAATTACTATCTACTCTAGCACCAGCAACAGCAGTTTTTTGTTGCCCTTTTATTCTTCGTCCACACGACTGGAATTGGGCGCTCTTTTATTGTATGGGGATAAAAATAGTAGTACAAATGCTAGCACAAGAACAAGTTTCCCAGCAACAAATGTTACCTTGGATGATGAGCAGGAGACGATTTTGCTAGTAGTAGATGATGAAGCGTACCAAAATACGATGTCACATAATGCAAGAACCGCCAACACCGAAGCCATTGTAGTAGATGATACAGAAACAGCTAGATATCACAGGAACAATGAATCGTCATCAATAGAATCTGACGCTGCTAATAAAACCAAGTATGGGGACGACGGGCACGATATTGGTGCATATGGTAACGCTGCTGTTGACGAGCAGCCTGTCGTGGAGCAGAAATCATGTTTATTAGCTCTCAATTCCAAGGATTGGCTTGATAAGCCTCGTTATGGCAACGAGCCTAGTAATTTCTCTCAGAACTTGTTATCCTCCTCAGTAGGATTTTCACCCCTGTTGGATCATTTGGAGGATTTGTTGGGTCATCAGAAGATATGTCATGAAAGATCTCTATTTAAAAGTTTAGAAA